>PVKY010014076.1:0-10728 GCA_004027775.1 Bradypus variegatus | reverse complement strand
TTTAAGAATTTCTTTTTCCCCAGCCTAGACCCCCCACCCCCACCCCAACAAACTACTCTTATACAAGTAGGTCCTTCACCAAGGTTTGTTGAATCTGAATCTGAGATGATCAGAGATCTGACTTCAAACCTGAGCAAGTCAAGAACCGGTTCAACAATTACTTGAAAGTGGTTAAAACGGGAAACTTTATGTTTTATTTTTGTTGTTAAAACACATTAACAAAAATCTCATTGAAATGTACAAAAAAAGGAAAGGGAAAGGGAAAGGGAAAGGGAAAGGGAAGGGAAGGGAAGGGAAGGGAAGGGAAGGGAAGGGAAGGGAAGGGAGAAAGAGAAACTGGCTCAGGAGGTAACCCTGAGCTTCCAGGTGTGGGACATGCCAAGGTCTTGGAAATTAAAGGGAGTGGACAGAAGAATGAATGGAAAGTAGCTCTGTGTGCAGCTATCAGGAAACTGTTTCTGGGTCTAAAGAAAGACTGAACCTCCCCTTCCCCCAAACTCCCATCCACAGTTACACAAACAAAACAAAAAAAAATTTTTTCCCTCCTATCTCATTCTTTCTTTGGACAGTTTTTCCCTCAGCAAAGGCTAACTCTCCAAATTTTTGCTTTGAGGAAATAGTGTGGAGAGCTAATGGATAATCAAAGTCAAGGCTTAACTGTGGAAAGAGGGAGCCAATCTTTGACCCTGCTGCTTAGCAGCAAAAACCTGGTCCTCGTTGCCACCAAGATCCCCAAGGCACCTAGGCTGCCTGATTTTCCTGAAATCTTAGAGACAAGGCCCTTAATCTGATGAGTTTTGGTTTGAATTGTCAGACAATCAGGCTGGGTTTCTGTCCTAAACCCTGGGTTACAGCTGGCTGGACGTCTTCCCCAAAAGAAGAGGTTTGCAAGGCCAATCTTCCTTCTTGATCCCTTGGAACCTCTGGGCCAAGGAGTTGTGAGAGGGCTCTTATAGTACTGAGATAGGATAATGAGAGCTAGGACATCCTGCCTGTAAAAATCGGCAGGGGTGGGCGAGGAGAAATTGGGAACCCAGCTGCATCTGATTTGCTGATACTTTTGCTTTAAAGGCCCAGAAGTGAAGGCGGTGATGAAATTTATCTACATTTTAAGCCTGAGCTAGCTCTAAAGAGACTCTTCTCTATCATTTCCTGACCTAGGTGCTAGAGAAGAACATTTATTTTTCTTTCTTTGAAACACTACTTTAGGACCTTTATCATCAGATTGGCTACAAAACAAAACTGAAGTAGCAAAATCAGGGTTGAAAAGCTTTTTCAGTGTTGGATTCCATTTCTCAATCATATCTAGCAACTAGCATCACAGAAACCCTGAACCGCTTCAGTTTTGTGCTCATTCCCCAATGTTCCCCCTGCAGCCCCCATCTTGGCACATTCACCTTCCCCATCTTGACTCAAGTTCCGTCTCTCAGCACCCTACAGTTTTGGTGTGGTTTGGTTATTCACAAGTCCAAATTCCTACAAGAAACTGGCTCCCTGGACTGTGATAGATTGTGTTTTCCAGACTTCCTCAGAATGGAATTTTAGGCAACGGCTCCAAAGCCTCCAAAAGCTCTTCCGTAACAAGCAGATCAGAAAAACAATAATAAAACCTAATCACTCTAATCAAAGACTGTAACACATTAAGTTTTCAAGGATACTGGAATAAGCTAAGAGTAGACTCCTCTTTATTCACAGGGTTTTAGGAAAACACCCTTTTACATTAATTTTATTTACTTTATTTATTTATTTATTTATTCTGTTATTTTCTTACAGCCTCTAGGAAGGAAACATTAAAAGAAATGTTAAAAAAAAAAGAAATGTTCAAGGAAGTTGAAAAGTTTGTCAATGTAAGCCTGTCTTTGTAGCCCTTCTACTCTTCATTTCCTGTGCCAATTGCACTTTTATTTCCCATCTCTCTACACTCAGTAAACAAAACCATATTATCAAGGGAAAGACGTGAGCCCATTAACATCGTGAGCCCTCAGATTTCACTCGCAGGAGACGACGCAGCACTTATCTGATGGAACAGAAGCTTTAATTGCTTTGAGGTACAAGCCGGTCCAAACCTCTGAGATCTGACCGGTCCCTGAGAAGCCTTTGCGCCCTCGAGCCAAGCGCCTCGGAGAAAGCAAAGCGTGTGCAGCGCCAATGCCTGTGCCAGCCTCCCAGATAGGAGGGCATAGGGGGCACAACGAGCTTTCCACCCCACGGGCGGATTCTTTATTTTGATAAACTAGTCCAAGGGGGGAAATGTGCTAAACTCCCCCTCAAGACAGAAACTTTATCCTTTGTCCAAATCAAAACCTGGCACTCCAGCCCTCATCAAGCTGCCACAATTGGAGGGGGTGGAAGAAGCTGAAGGGAATGCTGTGAGACAACGTGAAAACTTAGAAACGTGCCAAGATTTCGCGCTGCTCCAGGTACACAGCATCAAATTTAGTCCCATGGGGGGGGTCATTGAAAATCAAAATCAAACATCTGCTTTTGGTTTAGGAGAAGGATGACACCAGTGCCAAGGAAACCGAAAGCGCTTAGGGCACCGAGAGAAAGGGAAGCGGAATAACTTTAACTTCCCTGGAGAATTCCCTGAAGAAGGAAGGACTAGGAGCGTTTCCCACAGGCCGAGCTCCCCGCTGTCTTTTAACCCCTTTCACCCTGCAGCGCCCACAATCTGCACCCTCGGGCCTGGCCACCCACGATCCGGATGAGCCAAGTCTCGCCCCCTTCACCCCTCGCCCTCACCGGAGCGGCCAGTTCTGCCTCCCCCCGCCCCCCACCCCCACCTCTTCAAATACCTGTCCCGTAGCAGGCGTCCTGCGCTCTCGCCCCGCCCTTCCCCAGGCAGTCCCTGGCCGGGCCCGGCTCTCCGGGACTGGGGGTCGCTGGGCGGCGGCCCCCGGCTGGCTTGGCAAAGTTGGCGGCAGTGAAGGCGCAAGAAGCCGTGCTCCAGTGCGGGCCCCGGCCGTACGGCGAAGGTACCTATTGGCCGCTCAGCGCCACGTGGCCATCGCCGCCTCTATATTAAGCCACTATTTACCTTCGGCTTGCTAGCCATGGATCGGCGAGGGCAGCTCGGGTAGGGAGGAAGGCGGTGCGGCACAGACGGCGGCGGTTCCAGCCCAGCCCCGCATCCCCAGCCTTTGCCTGCGTTGCCCTCCCCCACGAGGGTGCGCCGGAACCATGAGCTCCTACCTAGAGTATGTCTCCTCCGGCGGCAGCGGGGGTGGCGGCGACGTGCTCAGCTTCGCGCCCAAGTTCTGCCGCGCCGACGCCCAGCCCGTGGCCCTGCAACCCGCCTTCCCCCTCGGCAGTGGCGAGGACACCTTCGTCAGTTGCCTGCCCCTGGTCGCCGCCGGGTCACGACCCGCGTCTTCACCCCCGGCGGCGCCCTCCCAGCCTCCTGCGCCGCCCCTGGCTGCACCCCCGTACGCGCCGTGCACCCTGGAGAGCGCCTATAAGCCGGGCGCCGCACCCGCTGCGGCGGCGGCGGCTGGGGACTCGGACTACCATTTCTTGCGGCCCGGGCCCGCGTATGACTTCCCACGCGCTCTCCGGCGGCCGGCAGACGAAGGCGAGGTGCACGTCCACTACGCCGCCTCGGCGGTCTTCTCAGGCGGCGGCTCCTTCCTCCGCAGCGGCCAGGTGGATTACGAGGCCTTCGGCGAGTCCGGACCATTCCCAGCGTGTCTCAGGGAGCCAGCCGACGGCGACCCCGGGGCCTTCCAGACCACGTCTCCGGCCCCCGGCGCCTGCCCCAAGTCTGCCTGTCCGGCTTCCGGCCTCTCCGCCGCCTTCAGCACATTCGAGTGGATGAAAGTGAAGAGGAGCGCCCCTAAGAAAAGTAAGTACTTGTGCCTTAGACGGAAGCATCTGGGTTGGGGACAAGCCCCCCGCGAGGAATTGCGCTGGGAGCGCGTTGCACCTGCCCCTCTTGGCAATGCTTTGGGTTTTATAGAGGAAAAGCGTTCCAAGGATTTATGATTCTATTGAGTGTGCCCGAGTAAAGACTGAAAATGTGTCAGGCACTGAGAAAATTGCGGCAAGGAGCTCTCACTGGAGTTTCTCCTGGCATACTGTTAGTTCATAGGGACCAGGAGGGCTGTGCCGTGACTTTGATTCCTAGTGTAACTTCATTCATGTCCTCGTTCTATCTCCTCGTCCTCTCACCCTGCTGACGCCCTATCTTTACGTTGCAGGGAAACACGCCGAGTATGGAGCCGCTAGCCCCTCCAGCGCGATCCGCACGAATTTCAGCACCAAGCAACTGACGGAATTGGAGAAAGAGTTTCATTTCAATAAGTACTTAACTCGAGCCCGACGCGTCGAAATAGCCAATTCCTTGCAGCTCAATGACACCCAAGTCAAAATCTGGTTTCAGAACCGCAGGATGAAACAGAAGAAAAGGGAACGAGAAGGTCTTCTGGCCACGACCACCCCTGTGGTCTCTCTCCAACTTCCCCTCTCAGGAACGAGCCCTCCCAAGTCTGGCAAGAACCCAGAGAGCCCTTCCCAGGCCCAAGAACCTTTATGAGGTTGTCTGTAGGCTGATGGACCTCAGTCTGCAGAAGTCACAGGCCACCCCTCCCTATCTGTCTTTAGATTTACAAGCACAGTTTGGGATGGGGGTGGGCTTAGGCAGAAATGAATAGGGGGCTTCCCTTGGGAAGGAAGTATCTTAGTTTGGCTTCTGAGTTCCAGGCTGTGTTGTGTAAAAATATTATTGGATGTTTTTTAAGCCACTTGTTTGTGTACTGTTTGTGTCTTATCAGGGAGAAGGTGCCCAGCTGCCAGGCTAGCCTTGCTGCTACCTTGCCTCAGTTATATGCAATTCTTTGGGTGCAGAGTGGCACAGCATTAGCTTCTAAACTCTGCCAACACCCTGATGTGCTCAGAAAAGCACCTGTACAAAGTTTTTCTGTTTTTAATTTAAAGGACAAGTCTACATGTATTCAGCTTCTTGAGATGACCAAAGCTAGTTAGGGCCTTCTTAATGTAGCTAAGCTGCTTCATGATGATCTTCACATTTGCACTCCAGTTTTTGTTGCTTTTTTTAAAAAAAAGCAATTTCTACCTCTCCATGTGCCTGAGTGAAGAAGATACAATCATTATTTAATTAGTATTTGAGCAAATCCACAGGTTGGGTAAAGATTAGAACCTGATCTATACCTTGACATCAGTTATCCAAACTTGAATGTAAATATATATGGTATGTATATTTTTAAAAAGATTTGCTTGCAATGAACTTATATATGACATGTAATGTCATAGCATGTAAAGGGTTTGAGCTTTTGTTTTGTAATAAAAATTACAGAACCTGTTACTTTCTGCTGTTCGTTATATTCCTTTCATCTTGATTCTCTTCCTTAAAGCTGATTCAGTTTCCCCTATTTGGAATTTTTTCCTTCAACTCTGGGAATTTGTTTATGCTGATAACCTTTAAAATAACTTAAAAATCTTTTATAGGTTGCTGTATAAACATCAAATTATGGACAGTTATCTGAGTACTTTAAGGAGAGGGGAAGAAACCACTCTGCTAAATATCCAAGTAACTTTTCCTACCTTAAGTGCCCTAGTTTTATAGCAGGTGTATGCTGGTACCCACTGTGGGAATGTTGTGGAGCCAAGGAGACACTACAGGGAGGTCTCCTTGTTTTCCTGTCTCTTGTCTTCACACAAAAAAAGAAGAAAGGTGACTTGAAGACTTTGTTACAGTACATCAAAACATTTTCAATCGCTGAATTCCCATTTCCAAAGTCAAGAATTACCAAGGAGGCTGGGAGAAGCCAGCAGTGGGAACTTTATACTTCATTGTAACTCAGGCTGTGCATCTGGCTGAGAAAAAGCACTGAGGGTATCTTTCTGTTTTTAAAAATGAAATATTTTCAAATTAATGCTTTGCAAAGAGGTACAAGCACAAAATTTGAAAGTTGGCAAAAGGGTACGTGGTAAAAGCCTTTTCTCTAACCGTGTTTCCACCCAGTCCTCCAGTTCCCATCCCTGGAGGCACCCATAGTTGACCCGGATTCTGTGTAACCTTTCAACCACATTATTTGAAAAAATGCAATATTAGTCCAGAAGATAGCTGTTGGAGCAAGTCATTTTCCTCTCATTTTAGCTATATCCTTCTCTCCCTCCAATGCTAGGTGCTCAGCTCATCTTTAAATTCGTTGTGTATTTCAACTGAAAAACTTCAAGCCCAAATAATCTAAATAAGAGCCTGACCTCTCTTTTTAGCTAAATTTTTAGATTCCAGTATAGTGCCTCAAATCCAATAATTTAGAAGTCTGTGATTAGTTGTTTTAGAAAACTGAAATTACACTTAAATTTTCTGTCATTTACACCCACAGCTTCATGGAGCTGAGGAAGTAAAATTATCAGCTCTAACTAGCTCAGTTGATTAGGGGGAAAAGATCACTTAAAAACAGGACTGTCAATATTATTCTTATGTTTTACCATCTGCCCTTCAATAACTTGATGCTAATTGAATCTTGTTTGAAACAACAGCCCCCACTCTGAGCTCTGTAGCCATTTGAAAGGATTTGTGACCCCCTGGTTTACAGCCACCTCCGGCTTCCCCTGCAGTGGTCTTTTGACATGACAATGTTTCCTTTTTGATAAGCATTCAAATGTAGACCTAAACAAACAAAAAAAAATACCAACATGCTTGGTCATTTCCTTAGTCTATCACCCTTTTCTCTGAGAAAATAAAGCTTTTCTTTTTGAAGCTTGTACTAGCACTTAATGGCCCTGATGGATGTCTTCCTTGATGAAGGTGGCTATTTTGACATCTGTTTAGTGCTACTCTATGAATCAGACCAATATTAGCTATTTTTTGACCAACCCCCGGGATCTCTAAAAGCTTTCTTAATGCAAATAGCTATACAGCTATATTCAGTATTAGGGAGAGACTTGTCTGGAATTCAGGATGAAATAGTGACCTTTGGAGGTAACTTCCAGCAATGAAAATGCTACAGGAACAATTCAGTGGCTTCTGCATATTTTATTTTAGGCCTATCCTTGGAAGACAAGGAGTTCTGTTCTGAGAAAGCAAATGTAGTCTCTAGGATTACAGTAAACTGTTTATACAGGAAAAGTAGATTTTAGACATTATCAAATATGTATTATCCATGTAGGTACCTGGCCAATGGGGATTATTCACAGAGCCCCGCCCTCCCTATTATTCAGAGCCTTGTGTTATTTTGAGTCAGATTTTCCATGAAGTATGACAGTTACTATACAAACTGGGAACTGCTAAAACAATCCCATTTCTATTTTATAAGATTTCAAATTAAATGTGCTAATTCACCCTCCAGTCTATTACAAGAATGAATACATGGTGGACAGTTCTGGCTGTTGTATAATTAATTATTCAATGTTTCTTTGTCTTCACATAAGGACTGTCTACCTTTTTTTTTTTGATTCAGGATAGTTGAGAGTGAGGATGAAGTAATAAAGCATTTAATAACATAACATTTCCATAATTTGCATACCAGCAAATGAAGAACTTGCTGTTATAAAAGACTAAAAGCAATGCAACCTAGATTTTCAAATGATTAGTTGTGTATGCTTTATTCCATCTTAATCTCACATGTGTTGAGGCCCAAGACTAGGAGTTAACAGTTATGACTTAGAATGATTAAAATTATTATGTCAGTTATTACATCATCAGAATAAATGAGAGTTTATTCTCGTTGCATTAGCTCTAAAGTTCTTAATTATTTCTTTTGGCCAAAGAAATGCTCTGTATCTGCCGAATATTGAATTTGAAACCTCAGGATCTAATCCAGTTCAGAGAGATGTTTAGTCTGACCACAGACTCTTAACAAGAAAAATGCCTATTATTAAAACTTTATTTGTGGTTTTAAAGTGAAACCATAGTGGTCATATTTCACAAATCTCCATCTAAATAGATATTTCATAAATAGATATTTCATAAATCTCCATCTAAATAGATAATCAAGATTTTCATAGTTTTGACCTCTCTAGTATATTTCTGGGACATGAACATGTGACAAATGTACAAAATAGCCCTATTTCATTCAATATCTCATTTGTAACTGTTTGTTATACTTGTTTCTCATAAGAAATATAATTTTAATAGAAACTGTTCCAATTCAATAACACACCAAGAAGAAAGAAATACTAAATACTGGTATGAAAGGAAGTCTATTATTTAAATTGTAAAAGTTTAAACATTATCCCTTCCCCTTCTAATAACTTTATTGATACAATTTGAAAAGGAGAGTCAGAGTGGTCATTTAACTTGTAATAGCCAAGAAAGCAGGTCATGGACATTTTCAAGGCCTTTCTAGAGGGGACTAGACAACATTTAGCATATCTCATGCTTAGAAGTGAATCTGGGTTTTGTAGAGCCTGAAACCTTACAATTTGGAGGGCCCTCTTTAAAAGAGAAAATTCAAAATTATGAATACAAAATTGTTAGGCTATCTTGCAGCATGTAGAAGGGACCCAAGTTAGAGAAGCTGACGTTTGGTTGACTTCCTGGTAAACTCATCTCTGTCCCTTCTTTGAAACCCTTGCTCCACAATCCAGTCATTGCCTCTAAGATGATAACAATGATTGCTTTTCTCCACGGGGAATATCTTGGAGCCAGAGTCACTGTTGGTTTCTCTTCAAATGCATCAAATAGCTGGAAATGGAGGCAAGGACTATGTCCCACTCAAGCATCTTGAAAGCGCTCTGCTCTTCTAGGCTACTGGCTGACTGAATGACTTCACGGCCTTGGGATGGGAGTTTGATTTCCTCCTGGAGGTCTTCTCAATGCTACAAACAGAAGAGGAAGACATAATGTAGACTGTGCGCCTATACTGTTAGCTTCTAAGCACTTCTCAGAAAGATAGAATAACTGAGGCTAAGGTAAAGGAACTTGGAAAAAGAACACCATTCTTAAGGGAGGATACCTGGATTTTAGCACTGGTTGTGTTTTCTGACTAAAAGGAAAAATTACTTAACCCTCCTGGTTTCAGTTTTTTCTTCTTATTATAAAACAAAGGAGGTTGGCCAGGATAATCACTGTTTCCTTATCACACGAATATTCCTCTACAATGCTTTACTCGGCTGTGTATTACTAAAAGGTTTATACCATAGCTCAGTGATGTTAGCATCAACAAGAGACTGTTACTGAAGTAATATTTAAGGCCTTCAAAAGTTAACCTTTCTGGTGTTAAAACTGTGTGTGCGTGTGTGTGTGTGTGTGTGTGTGTGTGTGTGTGTGTGATAGGAATGATTTCCCAATTGGTCTTGACTTGATCAAAAAGTTAACGGTGGTGATAGGCCTCCAAAAGGTGTTACTTCCCTTTGAACAGATTACATAAGGCCTAATAAAAAAAAAACTTTTCAAATGGATGTTAGAAGTCAGGGTTCAGACTTTCAGTCTGCTTGTCTTTAATTCCATATCTCAAAGTTGGCTAACTTCAGAACAGAGAAATTATTTTGAAACCTTTCTCTTCCTTTAAGATATGTGGGATTCCAAAGTGAATGCTCTATTCTGTTGAAGAAAAAGAGAGGTGGATAATCCAATCTCTTCTCCTTTGCATTAGTCATCAAGTCCTGCTTATATTTGTTCTTTAAAATGTCTGGCACCTTCTTTCCTGCCCTATTGGCTCAGGCTTCATCATCTCTCACTCAGCTATGGAGTGGATACCTTACTGGTCTCCTCCAGTCTCCTTCCCAGCCAATCCATTTCAAAGTCCTGCCTTCATCATGTTTTCCACTTTAAACTCCCAGTAGTTCCTGGTTGCTAGTGGGAGAATTAAAAATGTCTTTAGCATGTAATTCCAGGTCCTCAGACTCTACATCTGACCGTCTTTTCCTATTAATCTCACACCACTGCCTGACACAAAAGCTTCACCCCAGTTATTGCTCATTTTTTCCCCAGGAAACATGCTTTTCTGCCTCCAAATTTTTTCTCATGCCTTCTCAGTTTATCCAAAGTCTACTCATCTTTTATGACACACATCAAATCCTGCCACCTCTGTGAAACCTTTTTGGACCACCCAAATTCAAAATAAACTCATCAGATGTTCTGTCGCATTTTTTGTTTGTATTACCCACTTGGCACTTACAATCTCCTACCGTATTGTAAGATCTCTTTCTCTATCCTTCATTAGTAATCTCTCCATGGGTATATATTTTGTCTCCCATTGAGTACTTTATACATAATAGCAATCCTATGCTATTTGCTGAATGTTGAATGTGGTTTTATTCGCTCAAAGCTTACAGTGCTACCTGTTAAGTGATTCTTCTACCAGGTGAAGAACAGTATAAGGCCTTGTTTGCTAAGTATTCCTTTTATTTCATTATTTACTATAAAACATAAGGGATTCTCAATCTCACAATAAGATGCAAACAGGAGGAGAGGGAGAGAGATTTGTGGACTTTCCTCTTTGTGCAAAATGCACATTCTTTTGATTGCATAGATTGTAAATAAAGAGTATGACTGTTGTCTAAAAAGGCTCCTCTTATCCTTACAGAATATAATTGATAATATGATTTGGCTGTTGTTTATTGCATCATATCACTTGCTATAGACACTTGAGTTCCCTATGGGAACAGAAATGGAAAAGGATAGTTGACACCAAACAAGATCTAGTGTGGTGTTTCTCAAGAGAGGCCTAGAGACAATTAAAAGTAGAGGTTACAGGAGTACATCCTGGAAAAGACAGGTTTGGACACAAATCCTTGTACAAATCACTCAACATATCCAAA
>PVKY010014075.1:0-10735 GCA_004027775.1 Bradypus variegatus | reverse complement strand
GTATGTAGGATTTCACTCAGTAACTCCAGTGGGGCTCTCACTGGCAAAGGACCCTTGACTTGGGACCCAAAGGACTCAGCCATGAGAAGAGCAAGAGGCAGGTGTTCCAGGCGGATGTAACAGCCGTGCAAATGTCCTGAGGCAAGAAAGAAAGGGGCCTTGTTTAAGGACCAGGAAATAGATCAGGGCCAGTGAGCAAGGGCAGATCATTAGGTAAAACGTTTGTGGCTCAATGGACCAGGTCAATCTTTTGCTAAATGACCCTCAGCATCCATTATCTGTTCACGAAGCTCTTCCAGGAACCAGACTTTGAAATTACAAAACACTTCCAATACCTCCAATAGGCATCTGTGCTGTGCTGGCATAATCCCTGATCATTCTAAAAACCCTGCAAGAGAGATCAGTTTTATTTGTCCCTTTACAAGGGGAGAATGTGAGACACAAAAAGGGTTAGTAACTTGCCCAAGGTTGCACAGCAGGTAGAGTCAGAAGCAGGGTATTAACACAAGTCCATCCAGCCTCTACATCTGTGACCCACTCCGTGCTGTGGGCATAAAATGCAGTCAGGGATGCAAGAGTGCTAAACTCTGTTTTCATTTAGGGAAGCCAAAGTTCTCATAAAATTCCAGTTCTGATAAATATTGTTAACTGCTTCTACTAGACCCTGCCCTCCCTGAGGGCAGGAACTTCTGACTCAGTTCCCCCTGCATTCCCGGCACCTGGCCCCACGCCTCACACACACTGGCACCCAGTCTGGGACACGACAAAGGCTGATCCTCCATGTGGGGGACAGACTCACATCACCCAAAAAGGCGTGTTCAAGCCCCGACCCCCAGTCCTGGGGTGTGAGCCCATCTGTGAGATGATGTTGGCTAAGCTGGGCCCAGATGGAAGAGGGAGGGCTGAGGCCAAGGTGGCTGCAGTCCTCACAAGCACGGGAAATCGGACATGGAAACAGAAGCCAACGAAATTTCTTGAGAGAGAGGTTGCAAGAGGATGGAAGCAGAAAAGCATCTACAAGCCAAGGAACCCCAAGAATGGTGGCGAGCCAGCAAGAGAAAGCTACATCCTCTAGGAGAAAGCCTGGCCTGGCGAGACCTTAATCTGGACATCCAGCCTACAAAACGGAGCCAATAAATTCCTGCTGTTTAAACCACCCTAGTGTGTGGGGTTTCTAGGAGCAGCCCTGGCACACTGGGTTCTTCACCTAAAACACCAGAGCCGAGAGGTTCCTGAGAGCTGGCAGGAGGCCCCAGCACGACACGGCCACTCGTTAGCTATTGACAGTTGCCAGGTGCCTCCCTCACCTGAGCCTCCCAAACCCCAAGACCCTGTAGAAACAGGAAGCTCTCATCTCCCATGTCACAAGTGGGAAACTGAGGCCTGGTGAGAAAGGCCACCACCAAGGGCCGGGCCCCCTACCAGAATATAGGCTGCACAAGGCAGGGCTCTTTGCCCATCCTCGGGGCTGGAACAGTGGCAGGCACATGACTGAAGAAGGATTAAAAGTCACTTCTTCTTACTCCTATAACCACACACTCTCCCTTGCTCTCCCCTGCCAAGAGCTGGTGAAATTTTGAAATAAAATGGGGACTAGGGTGAGGAAAGATGTAACCTTTGTAATGCCCACTCTGGGTCAGGCACGCTGCTTTTTTCTTTTAATCATACCGGGGGCCCTGTGCTGTCACCCCCAATGCACAGATGAGAAAATGGAGGCTTCCCCTGGGAGGCCAGGCCAGGCCACGCTGGGGAGCAGCAGAGTGGACCTGGCAAGATCCCTGCTCCCCGAAAGCCAGGCCACTGGGCCCCCGGCCAGCAACCCAGAGGCCTCCTTAACCCTCTGCTGCTCGGGAGGCTGCACACATGAAAAACAGCCCTGACGCAGGCCCATCCGTCCTCAACCTCACCCAGGCAGCAGGCAGGCGACAAAGGGTGGCTCTCAGCTCCCCAGGTGCTCCGAAGGTCCCCACTGTGAGCAGAACCCTCCCCTTGCCCGGCAGCCCTGCCCCCTCCCCACGCACACCCATCAGCCAAGCATGACTCAGCAGTTCTCCTCCGGGGCCCGGGGAGCGCACCATCCCGTCAATGCTCCCCTGCCACCACCACCCCTCCAGATCAACAACGGGGGGAGCCCACCTGCCAGGGCCCCAGACTCCTCCGGCCCCGCAGGACTGCAGCCCCCCAACTCGGCCTCATTTCTGGCAGAGCCAGGCAAGGGCTGGCAAGCTCTACTTGCTGCTGAGCCACGCGGGTTCCCTGACACAAGCACCCACGCACACAGACCCCGCGGGATGCGATGCCCAGGGTCCCTCAGTGTCGTCCCCCAGCCCTTCCCACAGGGACTCCCACCAGGGGCACCCCTTGCCTAAAGCCCACAGACACTTCTGCAGCCGGGCAGTTTGCAGCTCCTGGGGAAGAGGCACCTCGAATACTGAAACCCGGCATCTGTATCTTGCCTGCCGTCCACTGGGGGTTCAGTCTGTGGCCCCCTGGCCGTGGCACCAAGGTGTCCCCACTGTCCCCTGGGAAAAGTCAGCCTCAAAGTTACTGACCTATAAAAAAAGGTGACCCTCTGGATTCTTAGAGCCAACTTGGGGGATTTCAAATGCAAGACCCATTTCGGGTGGCATGTCCCACTTTTCAGGGATACCCTGACAGTTTGGGGCCAGCTCCTCCTGCTTCAGTGTATAAATCACCAAGAATAAAAGACCAAACTCAAGCCAGCCACCTTCTCCCTCCCACTAAGGGACCCCTGTCTCCGGAGGCGCAGGGAGGGGTGCGGGCGGGCCAGCCTCTCCATTCGGCAGGACCTGGCCAATGGATCTTTTTCTGCGTCCCTCTTCCTCTCTGGAGAGTGGGCAGCCTAGAAAATTCTGCCGGCTTTGGGCAAGGCTAAAATACCAAATCCAAGATTTTAACCCATTACATTTCCCCGGGATTTGTTCACCAGATTAGCCGCCCGAATGGCCTTTTCAGAAACCACGGCCAGGGCAGTGCAGGATGTCACCCAGCCAGGGGGCAGAAAGCTGCCTCCCGCAGCGCCTTCCGGAGGGCGGCGCGGAGGAGGGCACTGCCTCTCTACCCGGCAGGGGGAGGCGGCCCAGCCCGGGCCCTGGCAGGTGCCCCCAGGCTCCCTCCCTCCCGGGCCCGGGGCTCGCGGGGTGGGGTGGGGTGGGGTGGGGTGACACGACACACATCGCGCGGTCCAAACCTTCGGAGGGCATTCGGTGCGACGGCATCCCCACGCCGCGGCCGGCCGGAGGGGGTCTCAGACAACACGTACGTTACCTTCAGTCACATAGCTGTGGTCCCGCAGGAAGCTGTGGTTAATTTTCCGCGTGTCCGTGTCCTCGCCCATTGAAGGCCGTGCCCGGTGCCCTGGGCATGCCCCGCCGCCGCACACCGAAGCAATCCGCAGAGGTCGCGCCGGGCGCACGGGCCATGCCGCCGCAGCCTAGCAGGGGCGCGGGCCGCCGGAGCCCCGGGGGGCGGGCATCGCGGTGGGGGTGTGGGTGCGGCCGGGAGGAAGCGGGGGCGCCGCAGTCAAGCGAGCGCGCGGCGGGCGGGCGGCGGCCGCGGGGTCCGGCGGGACGGGGGCCGGGCGCGCATCCCGGCCGGCCCGTGCGCGCTGCGTCGTGCGCCCGGAGGCCTGGCTGCGGGGCGCCAGGCGGCGGCGGCGGCGGCGGCGAGGGGACGCGCGCGGCGCTGCGCCGAGCAAGCCGGGGCCGAGCCGGGCTGCGCGGGCTGGGGCGGCCGCCGCCGCTGTCGCAGGCCCCTCCCTCGCGCCGCCCGCTCCTCCGCCCCCGCGCCCCGCGCCCCGCGCCGCTGGCCCGCGAGCGACCCCGCAGGTGGAGCCCGCGCCAGGCGCCGGCGGCGGTACGGGGTTCGGGCCCGCGCGGGTGGGCACCTCGGGCGCCCGGGTGCGCCGCGGGGGAGGTTGGAAGCCCCGGGTGCTCCAGTAATGGATGAGGCCGCCAACGTTTGGGGGTTTTGGGTTGGGGGGTGCAGCGGAAGACCTGGGGTGGCGCACCTGGATAAAGGGAGACTGCGGAGGGGGTGTGAGGGCGGCGGTCCAGAGTCCGGGTCACTGCCCAAAAGGTGGGCAGGTAGAAGAGGGAGGTGGGTGAGATGCGTTCTAGCCCCTACCCCACCCCCACCCCGGAGCGCAAAATGGGGCCCGGTAAAGAGCAGAAGTGGGGTTGGGGGGTGAGGGGTGTTAGCACCCTACAGGGCAAACTGCATGAGATGCTGGCTCCGTGATCCTGCTTCTGCAACCAATTCACCCCTCTCCTTCCCGGTGAGATGGAAGGTAGGAACAGTGCCCGGTGTGCTCCAAAATCAGGCTGAAAATGCTGTTCCCGTCCCCCTGCCCTTGTGCCAGGCAAGAGTGGCCCGCCAGCTTCCTTTAATCCTGTGTAGCGGGATCTTACACCGTGCCCAGCACGTAGTAGGCCCTCAAAAAATATTTAACCCTTTTCTCGTGGAACCATCAGCTCCCCGTAGCAAAGCCCCTACCCGATGAGGGCCCTGTCCTGAGCCCAAGGCCAGGGGGCCTTCTGGGTCAACCCTGGGTGGCCAGGCCCCCCTGGGCCTGTAAATGTCTTTGGAAGCGTGGGGGAGAAAGGGCTAGGTGGTCGTGGGAGGGAGTGAGTACAGAGGGTGACTGGTCCTCCCGCCGAGCTGGGGGTGGAGGGCTCAGGCCACACGTGGGCGGCTGAGCTGGTCTCACCCAGTTTACCGATCAGTAAAGCCCTCCCCTCCTTTCAGCTGGTTTTGCGGGACTCCAAGCAGCTCCCCAAATCAGCCATGGTGGGGGCAGGAAGTCCAAAAAGGGCTGGTGCAGGGAGAATGTGGGTTACAGGAAATACTGGTCAAGGGGGTGCCACCTGAGGTGTCTGATGGGGGGGTTCCTCAGCCAGAGCTGGGCTTTCATCCAAAACAAATGCCCAGAAGGGACCTGTGGGGTGGTAGAGAGCCCCCCACCCCACCCCCCACACACATAGGGCATAAATGGGCTGCACGGGGGAGGAGGGGGTGTTCTGGACCTCTGCCAGCACCTGCTTGCTGAGTGGCCTGGCCAAGTCCCACAACCTGTTCCAGCCTCAGCTTGTTCATCTGTAGCACAGGTGTGCAGATTCCATGCAAGGATCAGGTAAGGCCAGCCTTCAGGTCACCTGCTACCCCACACTAAGGTGACTGACACGCTCTCTTCTCTCTCCCACCAGCCTGGGAACACCCAGAGGGCATAAGATCCATTTTCCTCTCTCCCTAACACTTGAGCTCCTCAAATGCCCCACACCTCACCTCCTAGACCAACACCCCAGTCTCTGCCCGTGCCCTCAGAACAACAAAATGGCCGTAGCCATGGACACTGATGACAGACAGGCTGGGTTCAACTCCTGGCCTGACACCTGCTAGCGAGGGGGCCCGGGCATGCACGACCTCGTCTGTAAAATGGACGCGACCACAGGACTCGCCTCCCAGGGTTGCTGTGGTCAGCTCAGGCTCCGGTGTCATCCATGCTCAAGGTCAGCCGTTACGATGACGCCGGGGCTGGAGCTGGTAATGCCAATGCTGCTGAATGCCTCCCCCTCCTGCACGGCCCTGGCCCCTGCTCACTGATCTTGGGGAGACCCCAGCCCCACCCCGTCCTTCCAGTCTATCATTTCTTTTGACAGCCCTGCCCCACCCTCAGGGCTCCCCAGGACCCCAGTCATAACAGCCCCACCCTGGGCAGATACAGTATGCACCTACCTCGTCAGCATCTGAGCCACACTGGGTGCCCCAAAGTTGGGGGTCTGCAACCTCACTGGGCCCACCACGCTCTGCACCAGCACCCTGCACGCTCCCAAGGTGGTCTCCTCTGCCACCCTCAGGGGCTCCTCCTCCATTTTCCCAGAGCCTCTCCCCCCACCCAGTCAGAACCCAGGCCTTCAGTGCCTCCTTCCACATCCTGCCCACCCACCTACCCCCATTCCCCTCTGTACCCACACACCCCTTCCCTGCACTGGTGCTGTGTGCCCCTCCGCCTCCCCAGGCCTCAGCCTCACACCCACGGTCCACACCCGCCCCTGCAGCCCCTCCCTTCTCAGGACCCCTCCCACTTATTCATGCATGACAAATGTTTGTTGAGCAGGTACCATGTGCAGGTGGGGGAGGGAACAGAACAGATAAAATCCCCAGCTCATGGGGTCAGCCTTGTGGTGGAGAATGGACAATTTAAAGCAAACGTACAATGACCTCCCTGGCCTCCTCCCTTAGCTGACCCCTCACAGCTGCCACCCTGTGGGCCACCACCACCTCCTTCCCTTGGCCTCGGCGACACCACCTGCTTGTCCTCATCCCCTGCCTCCTTCTCAGCTGCTGTGGAAGTTGCGCTTTTCAGCTGGTCCCTGAAACACTGCGTCTCAGTGCCTTCTGTTTTCCCCTCTAACTTGTCTTACCTGCAGTATAACAGACAACGGAAAAGTGCCCAGAATGTAAAGGTTCAACTCAGTGAGCTGCCACGGAGCTCACATGCGACTACCACCCAAGTCAGGAAAGAGGATGCGGCCTCACTGTCCGCCCCCCACCCCTGGGGCCTCCCTCGCTGTCCACTCTCCCCGCCGTGGGTCACTGCCAGAGGCCACCACCACCTGGGCTTCTAATGCTGGAGTTTTGCTTGTCTGCAGGCTTTCTATCAATAGAATCATAAGGTATGAATGGTTTTGTATCTGGTTTGATTTGCTCAATATTATGTTTCTAAAATGCACTCACATTGTGGTACATATGTAGCTGCAATTTATTCATTTTTCACTGTTGTATAATATTCCGTTGTAGAACTATACTACAATCTAAATATTCTATTGGACATTGGGATTTTCACTTCAGAGGCTATCATAACAAATAATGCTGCTATCAGCACACACATGCACACATTTCTGTTGGGTATATACACTCCTCGGGAATTGCTGGATAATTGGGTGCACATATAGCTTGTGTATATTTAGCTTTAGGACCTGACATTAAACAGCTACCAAAGGGGAAATATAAGAGGGTCCCGGTTTTTGCACAAGCTCCTTAAAAGAGACATTGCTATTGCTTGTGATTCTAGCCATTCTCCACGTCTGCCACCACGCTAGCACACGTCTTAATTCCCAGTCCTGGTGAAGGGGGCTCCCCCTCCGCTCCTCCCTTGATAGTCAATCACCAAGGCCTGTGGACTCCCTCAGAGAGAGCTCTCAACCCCTCTCCTCTTCAGGCCAGGCTCCCCACCCCGCCGGAATCCTGGGCCTCACCCTCCATCACATGAGCTGAAAGCCAAGCTGGCCATGCTTGCTAGCCTGTTTAAAATATTTCAAGGCTCCCACCATCCACAGGCTAAAGCCTAAATTCCAAAGTCTTCAGAATGTGGCCCCAAAATGCATCCCAGCCAATTTGCTCTGTGCCCCGTTTGCTCTTCCCTGAACTTTTGCAAGCTCCTGAGCAAGGAAGGCCCCTGCAGGGCTCTACACATTTGAACCTGCTAGTCTCCCTGCCTGGAATGCCATCCCCACGTCCCACCTTCTTTCCGCTGGTATCAGCCCAGGTGCCATGTTGAATGACCACAGCAGCTTCCTCTTATCAAGTGGCCATGGTGGTGGCTGTTAGCATGGCCCCCACGTATCCTGCTTCTCGTCTCCTTCAGTGCACATGGCAGATTTGCCCTTCCCCATCCCTTTGGAAATTAGGTGTAGCTGGGAGACTTGCTTTGGACAATGAAATGTGAGGGAAGGGTCTGTCTAGGATCTCTTCTGAGTAGGAGCTTTAAGAGCCTGTGTGTGACTCACCAAATTCTTTTTGGGTCACAGAAGCACCCCTCAAGTTACAACCTCCATCAGCCAAGGCTCCTGAGTCACTTCAAAGAACAGGGCCCCTATTCAACGTGTAGCACAATGAAGAAATAAACAAGTGCTGTGTTTAGTCACAAAGATTTGTGGGCTGTTTGTTACTGCAGCGTAACCACACCTACCCTGACAGACACCTCCCTCCATGCCAGCTGCTGGGTTAGCACTTCACATATGTTATCTTGTTCTGTCCTCAAAACATGAGCTATCTGTCTCAGCCAGGATGGACGAGGTTATATTACAGTAACGAACCATCCCCAGAGCGCACTGGCTTAACGTCTATTTCTTACTCAGGCCACATGCCATCGTGAGTTGGCCGCAGCGCCGATCCTTGTCGCCTTCACTCTGGGAGCCAGGCTGATGGAGTAGCTCCTGTGCTCAACATTGCTGGACTCATGGCAGAGGTAAAAGGGAGACTCAGGGGCCATCAGCTGACTTCTGGAGTTTCACTGGCTCAAGCAAGTCACATATCACCACTCCGAGTCCCAGGAGGGCCAGGAGGACACTACAAGTGCTATGGACGCAGACCTCGGAGGAGCTGGAAGGAAAACCTACCCCAAGGAGGAGTAGCAAATAATTACTGCACAATAACACAGTCCACCACTGTACCCATTTTATAGAGGAGAAAAACAGAGGCACCAGTTCGCTTTCCCCAGCGACCTGCTAGAGAGCGGCAGAGCTGAGATTTACACAGGTCTGTGTGGACCGGAGCACGTGGGGTCCACCCATGCTGGCCGTTGCTGGTGTCATCACTACCACACTGCTGTCTCTCCCCTCGGGGACTGCCCAGGTCCTAGGATAGACAGCACTTCAGCAGGGGTTCCTTGGCTCCTTCCACCCCTGGGAATCAGGACTGACCTTCTCCCCATGAAATGACAGACAAAAAGCCCACCCACCCTCACCCCTGGTCTAAACCATAGTGCTCTGGGGAGAACATGTCCCAGAATTCTGAGCCTGAGAGGACCCTTCAAATGGAGATGAAGTCAGCATGGAAGGGTCCAAAGCCATCCCCCGGCCAACACTCACAAGTGATTGCTACCCACTGAAAAGTAACGCTCATGATAGAAAATTTGGAAATAGAGGTACAAAGTAGAAAAGCTATAGTCTCAAATCCAAATGTAATTACCAAAACGTTTTGGAGTGCGTCATTCCAGGACCTGATCAAGGTAGAGGTTTTAGTTGTTACATAATCATGAGCATATTTTATTTATTTTTTCTTTATTTATCTTAATAAAATAGTTCAAACAAACAGTGCCTACAGCATATTATTTCAAACTCCTACCATTCAAAGAGCATGTATTACCTTTCTGATTTATTTGTTTGAGATCTTTTAATTTAAGAAATAAAATGCTGGAGAGGCTGATGAATTTCCTTTGCCCCCTCTCTAGTCCCGATCCTCCCCCTCTTTCCAGAGCTGACCACTGACCCAGACTGGTGTTTTCTTCCCAGCCATGCTCTATTTGTCAACAGCTATACGTGCATTATCCCCTCCTGTGTAATTTTAAAATTTATGTAAACATTATCGCATTGATTGCACCATATTGCAAAACACTTCTTTTCCAGGCATTCTGTTTCCAGCTCTACCCAGTTTCTTCATTGATTCCGAATGCAGCAGGCAAACAATCGATGGTGTGCGAGAGCCTGCTCACGCCTTCCCCACAAGAGCTGACTGTCCACAGCTCCACCCAGCTCTGTGTCCAGTGACGGCGAAGTGGTGGCCATGTGGGAGGACTTACCTTTCAGAAATCAGTAAATGCTGCAAACTAAGGCTTTTTCTCTCTAGAGAGCAGGTTGTTAACATTCACCAGCACACCAGCGGTGACAATTAATTTATCCATTTCTCCCATCTCCTCCTACCCACCTTGAGGGATATTTGAAGTGTTTCCAACTTTGGGGGATATAAAATACTGTCATTTTACCTATTTCCTTATATCCAAGTATAAGAGTTTCTGCAGGATGGGTGCCTAGAAGGACTACTGGGTCCTGTTATAATTTAACAAACACATTTAACTTCCTGGATGTTGCCACATCATGAACTATTTACACTCCCGCCACTCTGTATTCATTCTCACCTATCATATTAGACTTGACTTAAATGTATGTCAAGTTGATGATCGTTTAATGAGCCTCTCCCTGTTTGCCAGTGTGGTTAGGAATCCTTTCTGTAGGGCCATTTGTGTTCTCGTCTATGAATTGCCTGTTCTTTCCCTTTGCCAATTTCTCCACTGGGTTACTTGACTTTTCCTTACTGATTTCTTGGAGTTTTTATATAATTTTATTATCTATCCTCTATCTGTTTATATGTGTTGCAAACTTTCTAATTTGTTGCTTGTCTCTTAACTTTGTTTATAACTCTCTTGTCCTATAGAAATCCTTAATTTTATCAATCTCTTCTTTGAAAAGTTATGTCTTTTGTGTTCTGTTTAAAAAGTACTTCTCTGCCCTATAACCCTTTTACTGGTTGTAACAGTGGTCTACGAAATGTCCTTCTCAGAGTGTGGTGGTGAAGTTCATGTGTCACCTTGGCCAGGTGATGGTCTTTAGTTGCCCAGCCAAGGAAACACTGGCCTGATTGTTACTGTGAGGCTATTTCGTGGCTTTAAATCATTAGTTGATTGCATCTATGGCTGATTCCATCTACAATTAACAAAGGAGACAGCCTCCAACGATGAGAGAAGTCTCCTCATCCAATCAGTTGAAGGCACTTAAAGGAGAACTGAGGATTTCAGCAGTCAGAAAGAATTTCTAGTTCTACTCCAGACAGCCAGCTTCTCCTGGAGAATTCATCGTCACCTTCACTGGCTTTCCCAACTCGTGTCTTCTGGGGAAATCAATATAACTTCCATCGAGTTTCCAACTTGCAGCCCGCC
>PVKY010014074.1:0-10736 GCA_004027775.1 Bradypus variegatus | reverse complement strand
TTCCTTTCCCCTCTATACCTTCTTTCAGTGGGTGGAGCCATTCTCTGGGTTTCCCTCTTACTTCGCAGCTTACTCCTCTGCCATCATCATGGGAATCTCCTGCTCTGATTTATAAGAGCTGGCCTTCCTCAGGGTCAGCTTTTCTTCTTTATCTATTCACTCCCTCTCAGCGATATCATCTCATAGCCTTAGAAAGCATCTCTACAGTAAACCCAGATAAAAATGTGTTCATGTGTCCACTTGGCTAGGATATAATGTTCAGTTGTTTGGTCAAGTAAGCACTGGTCTGACTGTTACTTGAGGATATTTGTTGGATTTAAGTCATTAGTCAATTACATATATGGATGATTTCATCTACAATCAACTAAAGAGCTTTCCTTCAACAATGAGAGAAGTCTCATCCAATCAGCTGCATGCCTTAAAGTGAGACCTGATTATTTCACCCAGTTGGGAAGATGAATTACTATCTTTACTTCAGCCAGCCAGCTTTTCCTGGGGAATTCATCAAAAGCTACTTTTGAGTTCCCAGCTTGTGGCATGCCCCATGGAATTCAGACTTGTCAATCCCCATGGTTGCGTAAGCCAATTCCTAAATTGAATTCCATAATATTGACACATATATTTATATAAATATACATACATATTTATAGATATATATTTATGATAATATAATATGATAAGATATATAATATAATATAATTTATATACATATTTATCTCCTGTTGGTTCTGTTCCTCTGGAGAACTTGGACTGATACAACCACCAAAATGACCCTTCCCTATCTTGCCTTGGCTGTCTCATGGGCATTTCACACCCAAGACACCCCAGATGGAACTCCCATCCTCACTCCTCCCATGCCCCCAGCTTCTTCATTTTAGTAAGTAACATATTCATACCCCAAATTCTCAAGCCAGAAACCCAGAATCATACTGAACTTCACACTCTCCCTCCCAGTGTGCCCGAACCCAACCTTCCAGCAACTCATCAGTTTTGCCTCTGAATAATGCTGTAATCCACGTCTCCTTCCCCACAACCATCACCTGAGTCCATGCAACACCTTCTCTCACCTGGAGTCCTGAAATAGCGTTCCTCCTTTTTGGAAAATAAAAATAATTGATTGGAATGAGATTCATATAACATGTTGTTAACCATTTGAAAGTGAACAATTATGTGGCATTTAGTACTTTCGCAGTGTTGTGCAACCACTATTTCTAATTCCGAAACATTTCCATCATTCCAAAGTAAAACCCCTTGCCCATTATGCAGTTTCTACCCATTTTTCCCACTCCCCAGCCCCTGGCAACTACCAGTCTGTGGTGTCTGTATGAATTTGCTGATTCTGTATATTTCACATATAATACGTGAACTTTTTGGTCTGTCTTCTTTCACTTAGAACAAGGTTTTGGAGATTCATCCAAGTTATAACATGTGTTAGCACTTCATTCTTTTTATGGTTGAATAATTTATACCACAATTTCTGTATTTAATCATCTACTGATTGACATTTGTGTTGTTTCCACTTTTGGCTTTTGTGAATAACACCACCATGAACATGAGTATATAAGTACTTGTTTGAGTACCTGCTTTCAGTTCTTTAGGGTATACACCTAGGATGGGAATTGTGGGGTCATATGAGAACTCTATGTTTAACTTTTTGAGGAATTTGCAAACTGTTTTCCACAGTGGCTACACCATTTTACATTCCCATCAGCAAAGCACAGGGGCTCCAATTTCTCCACATTCCACCAACACTTATTTTCCATTTTTTTATTATAACTATTCTAATGGATGTAATATGGTATCTCGCTGTGGTTTTGACTTGAATTTCTCTAATGACCAATGATGCTGAGCACCTTTTCATGTACTTGTTGACCATTTACATATCTTCTTTGGAGAAATGTCAGTTCAGGTCCTGTGCCCATTTTAAACTGGCTTGTTTGTCTTTTTGTTGTTGTTGAAATGCTTTCTTAACATTCTTCCTGCTTCCATATTTATACACACCCCAAGTGAACATTTTAGCACATGATATTAATCTTTATTCTTCTACTTAAACCTTGCAATGACTCCCCATAACCAAACATTTTCCCTTGACCTTCAGGGGCAGCTGCTTGGCTCAGAACCACCTGTCCAGCTCCATCGTGCCCCCCCCCCACCCTCCTTGATGATGTGACATTTGTCTCCTTTCAATGCAGTGAACTGCACACCTACTTCCCACCTCCAGACAGCCCTTTCCTTGGGTTCCTTACCCTTCAGGCTTTACATAGCTAGCTTCTTTCACTCTTTCCTCACTCAGCTTTAAGCCCATCTTAGTCAGCAGTTGTCCTATCTGAGTGGTCTCCTTCTGTTTGGTTTTTAACCACTGCACACTATTTTCATTTCCCTCCAGACTCCTTTCACAATTTGTAGTTATATGTTTGGTTATGTGTCTACTTATTATTTGTGTTCATTGTCTGATTCCCTGGCTACACTGTAAGCATCATAAGGTGAGAGACCATGTCTGATTCTTTCTCTTTATGTATCCAGCCGTTGGCTCAGCACCTGCCACCACATGGGTCAGGGAATATTGAGCAAATGAATTAAACATCGCATTTCTTCTTCCAACCACTCTGCTTTGCTCCGACCAAACACATCCTGTGCTTCAGCTAATCATTACCCAAATCCATGTTTTGAATCTCACGGCTCCCTCCATCTAGAATTCCCTTCCTGAATGCCCCCAAATACATACCATTATAGCCTGACCACAAAACCATCCCCTCCAAGAGGTGTTCCTGGATTCCACAGCCACATTCCTCAGTTCCTTCTGCACCCCCTCCCCTCAACTAAGCTCTTTAATTGAACTTACCTTTGTAGAGTTGTCCATGGAACTCTATGAGCCAGGATGTGTGGACAGCCTTCTCTCCTGCTGGACCAAGTCTCCTGCAGGCAGACAGCAGCTCATGCATTCTTCAGAACCCCAGAGTTCATTGGCTCCATTAGCTACTCAAAGTTCTGTTGAGGGAAACTCTTATTCCCTGTCACTCTTTTTCTGCACACCAGAACAGAGAATATTTCAAATAAGATAACCTCTACGGTCTCCCAGATAAAGACTCTTGTTTTATCTCCTTCAACTTAAATTAATACTGGCTTTTGGTGAATCAGAAACCTGGTCTGTATCTTATCTTACATCTCTCACGTTAGTCAACATTTGCAAAGGTCCAAATGACAAAGGGGGCACAATGATAGTTGCTTGACAGATCCCTTGGCTTGTTTATTCCATAAGGAACCCAGGCCTTGAGCTCGACATTGGAGAATCACAGATGAGCAGGACACAGCCCTCAGTCTTGAAGGGCTCAGCCTGGAAAAACACCCAAGGACCAGAACTAATGGGCAGGTGTCCTTCTTCCATCCTGAAAGAGGCACATCCATGCCCAGGTGAGTCAACACAGACACCTTCAGAGATGCTGTGGGGCAGACAGTGCAGCAGTGGCCCAGGGGCCCCCTGACTTCCAACGGCTGCATTAGATTAAATGGTAGGACAGTTTAATTCTCAATTGTTTGAATGGGCTATTCATATCCAAAGGGCAATCTCCATGGGGAACGATATGATCACAGGGAATGGAAGACTAGCCCCTCAGGTTTTCTGGGTCTGAGCATCATCACCTCTACAGTGGCTTCCTGAGAAACATTCCATCCCTACGGCTGCCCAGTTCTGACACATGCAAAGCAGAATATGGGAATGAGGTCCGGATGAGACAGGCCCAGGTGAGAGGGGTTGAGCCTTTACATCACCTAAATGATGAAAAATTTACGCTTGGATTTATTTAAATGTTTGCCCATTTCTTATTCTTTTCAACATTTCTGGAAAGCCATACTCAGAAGCTTGCAAGAAAATAAATTTAAATGTATTTTAGAAAAGAGAACATGTATGTGTGTATGTATGTATGTGTATACCTGTATGTATAGCTATATATTTTATTCCAAAATATAGCCCAGGTATGTTCAAATATTCATTTTCAGTACAAGTGAAATCCAGAACTACCGAAACGCACTGATCCCCTTTGATGGCCCATGAGGATGTGCTTCGGTGACCTTGCTCTGCCCATGCTGGAGAGGGCGGTGCCCGAGGGGGTGGGGGGCCGCGGTCACTGGACACTGGACACTCTGCTGCCGTTGGACCCACGCACACGTCTGTTTCCAGCTGAGCTGCTTTTGTTCAATATCCAAGCTTTTCCTTCCTCGACTGTGGAAACAGTTACCAGGAGGCGAAATGATTCAAAGTGACGTCTGGATCCCGCTTGGCATGTGCATGGTAATTCCCTTCTCTCCATCCTGTAATTAAGTCAATTAGATTTCTACATCTTCCATAAGGAGATTTCTAGGAACCCTCCTTCAGTGATACACACACCACTCACCAAATATTGTCAGTCCCCTTGAAACACGCCCTCCGACATGACTGTCTTTCTGCTGGTTCCTTTCAGCAGAGCAAATGGTGCCTGGAATTCCCTCCAGGTGCTGACCTGTGGGATAGGATGAGCACACAGGGGGAGCCCTGGGCCCCAGGTCTGGGAAATCTAAATTTCTGGCCTGTCTTTGGCAGACAGTTTCTTCTGTTGAATCTAGGAAGGTCATTTCCTGGATGTTATTTATTAATCCAATTCTTAGCAGATTTAACCTAACACCTTAGAGACCTGGTTAAGTTTTTCGTTCTATTTTCCCTAAATTATCAGAAAATGATAGAGTGTTATTTGACATACTTTTTGCATACCCTAAAGGCAAAAACCTAACAAAAATTTGTTTTCTTTACATTTTCTTGATTAAACTAGAAATTGTATCTCTTTCACCAAAAGGCTCAGGCATGTTTGATAAGCTTCATACCTGGTATAATTTGGAAGTTCTCCAATGACAAAGAAAACCTGCTTAAACATCTTAAATTCCATTTCCCCGAACACCCATTTCCTGAAATTCTAAAGATACTTCTTCAAGGAAATGACCCATAACTTCCTATTAAAGCACATCAGTATCCTCTCAAATGGCTCCACAATGCCCAATCCCTCAGTCAGGAAATGCACTCACCAAGGCAGAGGTAAATAGAAGGAGGCGCCCTGTGCGATTTTCTTCTCCAGGCTCATTTGGAAATCCAGACCCTTAAATCATGAGAACCTCACAAATTCAGGTTGATTTATCCACCAACATTATCAGTTCTTGAATCCCTTTCAGACTTGGGTCATATAAACTGTCAAAGTGGGGCAGGATGACATCATTCAAAATCAGTATAGAAAACTCTTATTTTTAAGAATGGCAATGGCATTTTGGGCAATGGCAAACACAGGATAGAAGAAGAAAAAAATGAGTATATAAAGTACCAATGGGACAGAAAACAAAAATCCCTTTCCTTCTTCTTTCATCAGGTAATATCTGCTGGGGGTTCTGATAACAAGAATTTAAGGGCTTTGTTGGCTGGTAGGGATTGAAATTCAACTGATAATGACTTTTGCTGAAATAATAAACAGTAATAACTCTGAGGCTAATACACTCCCTTCATAACTGGAGATTTATCTTGAGGTTTGTGTTTATTACCTGGACTAGCCCAGAGAATCTAGTACCTAGAAAAATGCTATACTCTTAGTAGGGATTCCATAGACAGCTATTTAATTTAATTATTTCAACAAATATTTATAAGAGGCTTATTATGTGCAAGTTACTACAAGCATTGAATTCCTTCTTCTATGCATCCATTCACCTATTCAATAAATATAAATTGACTACCTACTAAGTGACAAACATTCTTCCTCTGTGTATAAGGGATTAAGGGGGTACAATAAGTGACTTCCTGTTCCCTATCCAATTTTGGAATCACAGAGATGCCCAGATAGGCTTTGGGCAAATGAAGGTCTAAACCACAGTATTTTGCAAAAAGCTGGATCGGATCAGAGGTCTGAGGAATCATGGGATTTAAAATACTGAGCTCAGAATTAGGCGTAATGCAGCACTCAGTTTCAGAATGGACAGGACACAAACACCCCACTGCCCCGCAGGCAGAGCCCTTATAGCTGGGTCTGCATGGGCAGACAGACCCCAAAGAGGGAGACGGGCAGAGCCAGTACCCTCTCCAGAGCAGCCCACTGGAAACGTCTCCCAGTGGGTGAGAGGAACAGGCCAAGCTGTTATCCTACTGTATTTGGCTTCACTTGGAAATATAAAGGCAGAGGAAGGAGGTTCCCTCACCTCCTATTTATACAGTGAACAAAACATCCCACAGGCTTCAACCCAGCTCCCGTGGATCTTGGATTCCAGCAGGGAAGGTGTGTGGAGGGTGAAGCAGCAAACAAATACATAAGCTTGGTCATTTCAGGAAGGGATAATTGCAATACAGAAAACATAACGGGGTACTGTGATATGCAGTAGGAGGGGGGTAGGTGTGGGGAAGGCACAGCTATAGACAAGACACATGTGTTCCTTCCCCACAGAGATGCTCTTCCCCAGGCCTGACCAACATTAACCAAATGACAGTGCAGCTACCTGCCTCCTTGCAGTGAAGGTAAGTGCTGTAAAGGGAACACACCTGGAGCTAAGGGAGGCTGTATCAGGATAGGGGCAGCAGGGTGGAGATGTCAGAGCCGGAATTCTCCCCTCAGTATCCAGGAGCCTGCATGGCCCCAGAGCAACCTTCACTTCTCATCACCCAGACCCAGGACTTGGTCATTTTCTTCAAACCCTGAGTTAACCAAACTGGAACCTCTGTTTTGAAAGAGGCTTTTTAGAGAGGTGATATTGCATAAGCAGTAGGGAAAAGAGATTACTTCTCCTGTTTTTTGAAATCAGTCCATAAGAAGCTGAAAATTGAGCTGTTGGTGCTGCCCTACATACCCACTCCTTCTGCCCACACGCCCTACAATTTAGAACAAACCATTAATCCCCCCATTCTTCCCCCCCCACCAGGGCCGTGGAGAACATGAGGGAAGGAGAGGGGGTGGCAGCTGCTAAGCATAGAGGTAGCACAAGGAATATGCGCACTGCGGAATCTCCCAATGCGAGAACCCGCCCAACTGCAGAGGAGCGTTCCCACCCCAAAGGAGGTTCATGGAGAGGCTCCAATCATTGCCCATGAAAGGGAACCACATGCGAGGAATTTTCCAGCTGACATAAGAGCTATTTCTTCAATAATTCCTCTCTAAACATTTTTGTTTTCTTCAGATACTTTAGGCCTTTAAGCATGAGTTGCTTTTCAATCACAAGCCTGTAACTGGCTTCTTTCCTCCAAACAGCTTTCCCTTTTTTTGCCTGCTCTAAGGGAGGTCTGAAAAGACCTTTCTCCCTTATTGTTTAAACACCAAGGCCACATAACACAAGAGGAGGTGCTTTTCAGATTCTCTCTCCAGCAGGAACAGTCGAAAACCCCCTGCTGTCTGCAGAGCTGGAGCAGCTTCTTTCTTTCCTCATAGGACTGTTTTCGACTGCTGTGTCCCTGCAAACAGGATGGGAATGACTCCTTTCTCTTGGTTCAAACCCCAGATGTTTACTGCATGTATTAATTTCATATTGGTGCTGCAAAGAATTTCCACAAACTTAAAACAACACAAATTTATTGTCTTACAGTCCTGGAGGTCAGAAGTCCAACATAAGTCTTGAGGGGCTAACATCATGCTGTTAGCAGGACTGATTCCTTCTGAAGGCTCTAGGAGAAACCTTCACTTTTTCCTTGACTTTTCCATCTTCTGAAGGCTGCCCGAGTTCCTCAACTTGTGACCTCTTCCTCTCCCAACACTTCAACCTATTTCTTTGTTCATTGCTTCTCTTACATCTTCTCCACATCAGAGCTCTGTTTGCTTCCCTCTTATAAGGACCCTTGTGTTTACACTGGCGCTACCTGGATAAACTTCCCACCTCAAAATCCTTAAGTTCATTACATCTGCAAAGTCCCTTTGCCATGTAAGGCAGCATATGTGTAGGATCTTGGGATTAGGCATGGACATCTTTGGGAGGCATTATTAGCCAACCACCCATATCCTTTGATCACACAGCAACTGAACCCTCTCTCTACTTTTGTGGAAACACCCACTTGGGAAAGCAGAGCCAGGCTCCCACTTTAGAGGCAGAAAATTCCATATATTTTCACTCCTCCACTATGTTAGAACTTGAGCACATGACGTGGGCTCTCCACCAACTGGAAACACGTTCCCCAGTTCCCCAGACTTTGACTCAGCAGCTGATGATGCAAAGAAGAAGGGATTGTGAGGACTTTCTTCTAGCAAGGGGGCAGCAGCTATGTTCCTTGCTTTCTAAGCAGGCTCAGTGGCAGGGCTTCTAGTGGCACAGTCACCAGCTCTGGGGCATGACTCCTCTGTGTACCTATAACCTGCTTCTCTGGCTCTCCCAGAGGCTTGGAGGGCAGCCAGTGTCCTTTAATAAATTCATTTTCCAGTTAAATTAGCCAAGGGTTTTTCAGGTGGCTTGCAATTGAGAAACCTGGCTGGTGTATTCAGGATATGGCAGGATGCCAAGTGGGATTGCTCACGTTGCCCCAGAATTGCTGCTATGGCCCCAAAGATGAATAAAGGAGATGCGCAGTCACCTCCCAAGGAATCTACAGAGAACTTCTGGGGAGCTGTGAGAACACATCATCTGAGCTTACTCAGGCCGCAGGAGTTGTCCTTGTCCTATCAGCTGCCACACCAAACCCTCCTCCTGAGACTGTATAAAAGGAAGGAAGAGAGCAAGACTCGTCAGGATTGTTGGGCGGAGAACATGTGGAGTGACAACATAATGTCACAGTGAGAAGTCATTTCCTTCTCTTCTCTCTTTCAAAACCAACTCGAGTGTGAGGCTCTGGAAGAATCACTTACAGATAGGGTGGCCATGCTTTCTGGTTTGCTTGGGGCAGTTTCCTCTGCTGCCCCTGGGTCATTACTAATAGCATCCCTCTTTCACACTCAGAGGTGTTCAAATCTGGACAATGAATTCTGTGATTCTGTGAACACCTACCTGTCAAGCAGCCACTCCTTGTCCAGGTCTTGCTGAGCTGCAGGACTGCAGACCCACTCTGTGCTGGGGAATGTGATAAGAGGGTCCTTGTGAATGCAAGTCATGAGCCTCTTGAATTTTGGAGGAGGTGTGTGAACATGGATGCCTACTTGCTTCTTACGTGAACACAGAAAGCTGAGACACTGCCACATCCTGAAGACACCAGCCAGGTTTCTCAATTGCAAGCCACCTGAAAACCCTTGGCTAATTTAACTGGAAAATGAATTTATTAAAGGAAGTGACACTCCTTCCTAATCCTCCATGGCCATCAGAGTGCACAGAGAAAGACTCTGGGATTCTTTGGTTCCATGTGAAGGATTCTGGAGGTTAGAGGTGGGTGCAGGAGTTAGAGGGCTGCCCCACCTGGAGAGGGGTGGGACCGGGAGACCTGGGCAGCTCTTTCAATCTTTTTCAGTGATAGAGGAACTTGCCACAACAGTGAGCACCACACCTCAAGAAAAACCACACAACCACACACCCAGAAAATGTCTCTGGTCTACACAGAGACCACATGCCAACAGAGGTCATTTGCAAGGGGCAAATTTCAGGATCATGGACAGTTCACTGCGCCCCACCCACCACTGAAGACAGTAACTCCTGTTTTTCTTGCACACTTGACTCTGAAGGGGCTAGAGGATGAAAAAAGGGCAGAAGGGTTGAGAGTGACCCCCCACCACCACCAAGCACACACACACACACACACACACACTAACCTATACAAACCTACCAGATCTCACTTCCTATTCAAAGTTCCATGCAATTATGGTGTTTGAACAAACTGTACAAGTTAAATTTGTTTAGAAAATTTAGATCCTGCATCTCTTCCCTTGGTCTCATGTGGAAGTTGAAGTTTTAAAACACAGTATCGTCTTTGGCCCTTTGCCTAGTTGGCCGTAGTCCTAACCAGACCGCTTCATTCATATCTAATTGAAGTGTGGACTCTTCAGCTTTTTTAACAGTTGCTGTATGTGCTAATACTGACATTCGTATCTTGCAGGCTTATTTTTTTCCAGATAAATCTAAGTCGACATAGAATTGGGAAGATGAAGAAAAGGTCTTAAAGCATTTTGTTTTGTTTCTTAGAGATAAATTTCTTACAAAGTAGTTTCATTGGAATTAGCAAGTGAGATGACTAAGCTAGGAAAAAATTCAAGTTACATATAGAGAAATTGGTTTTAGAGGAAATGTGGGAAAGTAAATCTTTTTTTGCCTTTCTAAACTATTGGATATTTGTTCAGATATAAAATTGCAGACAGTTACTGTATTCTGTCATCTGACACTGATAAGGCCAAAAAATTTAATCAGCTAACAAACTAGGTCTGGGATAAGTTTAACATTTGATTTTGTTATCCCACCCTTTTTATGTCCTGGGTGCCAGTGTTTACCTTTCTTTTGCTTGGTTCAATCATTGTAGGACAATTGAAGGCAAGAATTTAGTTTTTCTTTATGAATTAAGCCTAAATACTAGAAAATACTCTTTTCAAAAAAGTAACAACAAAATACTTTTTTTAATTTTGAGAAAATTACAATGAGTGTACATTACATATGTCACTTTTAATTCTATTTCTTCTCAAAAAAATTTTCAGTAATAATCAACACAAACTTTTTAAAACATGTGCCTGGTCTAACTTATTCCTAACCATTACATGTTATCTTGCTTAGACTTAAAGATAAACATTGCCTTATCTGAATCTGTTTGTTCAGAACTATGGAATTCTCTTTTTCAAGTTGTATTT
>PVKY010014073.1:0-10736 GCA_004027775.1 Bradypus variegatus | reverse complement strand
TAGATGTTCATTATTACAACTTTAAACTGTGGAGAACTTGTCTGATATATGATAACTGAATTTTAATCCATTTCCCACGCTGCTCTTCCTGTTGAGTGGAGCAGAACCCATGAGGGGCTTTACTGCTGTCCCTGATCCACATGTCCTGTGCTGTCACCAGCCATTTCCCAAGTCAGCAACTCCCCCCAAATGCTGTGAGATAAGGTCCAAGCATCCCGGGGGCCTTGCATGCTGGAAGGAGCAAGAAAGGGAGTCAGTATACATGCGGCCCTGCTAGTTGTCAGACACCTCGCTAGGCAATGTACGTACACTAACTCATTTACTCTTCCAGCCACCTTAGGAGGTGGCATTACCCACTTCACTACCCACTTCACAGAGGAAAAAACCCCAGCCTAGAGGAGTCAGGTAACTTGCCAAACTCACACCAGCCACAAGCAAGTTTGGAACTGGGGTGCAACGTTGGAGAGTTGACAGAAACTCAGGAAGTTTTCAATCTCTTATTTTCTGTTGCCATTTTGGTTTGCAGCAGGTATTATATAAATGTAAGAAAACGTATTCACATTCACTTGAAACCATTCTTGTGTTAGGAACACTGAGCCCTCCTTTTTAAACATTTGTTCACAGGCTGCACTTGTTACAGGCTGCACACTTAGGTATAAGTTAAGCACGTCTTGGGGGCATCCTCTGTGGGACTGATTCGTCCCAGCAGTGGAGGCTCCTAGAGACGGTCACACAAGAAGCAAACCAATACCTCGCTGAGATCACAGCTTCCCCTGGATCCTTGATGTCATGGGAAACTCCGCTATTTTCTCTCATGCACTTTGCCTCCCACTCTCTGTAAGGAAAACCTCAAACGTGCGCTCCTGCAGCCTCACTTTGGTAGAACCCCTCACCTCCCACTTCACAGAAACAGGCGCCATCTCCAAGAACGGCTTCAACTCCTGCCACTGACGGTACACAGCCGGTTCATTGGCCCCCACCCACCACCCCTCCCTTTGGTAAGAGACCCTGAGAGACCCCTTCCACCTAAGGCCACACCCACCACCCGAGTCTTCCCCAACGGCCCACTTGGAAACATTATGTTACTGATTCTTCATTTGTTCTCTCATATCAAATGGTCAACCTGTCTCAACTGGATCCTTCCCTTCAACCTTCAAACATGCAGATGTGTCTTCTCTCACCTCAGAAACAAAATAAAACAAAAACCCTCCCTCGTCTGCACAGCTCCCTCCATCACCCTATTCCTTCTTCAATCAGGCAGAGTTGTCCATAACTGCCACCTCCATTCTTCCCTTTTCATCAACATCTCATTTCATTATAATTTGGCTTCCATTTCCATCATCAACTGAAATGGCTTTTGTTACGGTCATCAGAGGCCTCCATGGTGCTAAATCCAAAGGACATCGCCCGTGCTGATTTACCTGCCTTGCTAAGAGCATTCAGCACCACATGCCATGGGTGACTCCTGGGTTTCCTAGTTCACAGGGCCCTCTTTGGGGGCTCATCCTCCTCTAACTGATGCTTCAAATGACAGCTCAAAAGTCACTTGCTCAGGAAAGCCTGGTCACGATTTTTCATCTTTTTGTGAATTATCTGAATGCTGTTTTAATTCTGAGTTGTTAATCAACAACCCAAGGACAAGAGTCTGCCTTCCCTGTCATGTCCCAAGGACCCAGCACTGTGCTTGGCATCCCATAGGAATCAAATATTTGTTCAGCTGGCAGAGGAAAGAGGCCTTGCTACACCGGATGACAGTATCTAAGTAGGTCCATCAGATCCTCTCCTTCAGGAGAGTGGACAGGAAGTACAGACCATCACAGCATGTTGGAGGTATAAGGAGGACCTAAAATATATGAAAGTCCCACAGATACACCGAGGGCCGTGCAGGAAGGGCTTAGGGCCTCCTGCTACAGCAAGTTACAATCCCCCAGACTCCAGAGCTGCCTTGGATCCTGAGTAAAGGCTGCTTTAGGTACCAGGAGGTTACAGGTTCTGGAAGGTTCTGGTCTCTCTCACTACCATGTATATCCCTGAAATAAAACCTATTGCCTGAGGTAGCTTGAGTGGCGTCTCTTTCTAATAGCTGAGAGTCTAAATAATACAGGGACTCTTCAGGAAAAGAAAGTCACTAAAGAAGCAGTTCTTTGTGTGGAGGTTTGAGAAGGCCAAAGTAGAAGAAAGGAAAACATAAGGCGCCTTACATAATTTCCCCAAAAGGCTTCAAGATCTCTTTTGAAGAGATTAGTTGTGCTCTGGAATTATTCCCAAAGATGGTGCCAAAGGCAGCAAACTTTTCTTTTCAGAGATAAGGATTACTGCTCACTCAAGACCCCCAGACTGACTGAATTTATGATTTGAAAGGTTACTGTGCAAACTGCCTTTCTGACTTTGACAAATAATTTCTTTTTCTTTGCCTTCTAAAAAGTTTCATATATCAAGAAGTACATATCTACAGAAATTAAACTAGTTAGTTTTCATTTCAAAATCATAACTTACTAAGGGCTTCACACGAAAGTTACATATGAATTCTGTGTTCAAAGGATAATATATGATGTCCGAGCTTAGCCAGAACTCCTTAGGTGAAACATTCCAATGCCTCAGACTTTTGATTAGAATATATTAAATTTAAATGCAATAAATTAAAGGGGAAAACCCCCCAGATCTTTCCAACTTTATACTGGGCAATTTCAATTTCTTAACTAAATCTCATCAAGGTAGGTTGGCATGCAGTTCATAATTTTAAACTGCATTCTGTACAAAAAGGTAGCTGAGGTGACACCTGGGTAGGACAATGTTGCTGCCCAGTTTCAGTTGGCAAGCAGGGGATGTCCTTTTGTGGACTGTGTAGTGTCAAGAGGCTCTCTCAGTATCTCCTGTATTTTAAACTTTTAGAGTCTTCATTAAATGGCAAACGTCAAAGCAAACAACATGAGAGAAAGTCAACTTGTGGTATATCAGCTAACAAAGGATGGATTAGGGAGTTTGATTTTTCTTAAGGAGACAGTAGAAGGTGGTGGAAACAGCAGCACACTTGAAGTGAGACAGGCCTGGGTTTGAATATTCTCTGCCATTTAGCAGCCAACAACGGAAAGTCATACCTCTCAACTAGAGTCTCACTGACAAATAGGGTTACTGAGAAAATTAAGTAAATCAAAATAGATGAGGTACCTGTATTATGCCTGACGCACAATAGGCATTGATATTTCATATGATATTTCATTTGATTATTGTGATGAATATAGGGCAAATGTTCACATATGATAAAAATGAGGGTCACTGTATGTTCTATCAATATTAGTCTTCATTTCTTTGCTCTTCTGTCACTTCAAATAAAGAATAGAAAGGAATGCATTTTGGTAAAGGACATAATAAAATGGGCTGCAAAATTCCATGATGTTCTTGGAAAGAGAAGTAGTATGTGTCCTTATCAAATAATGCAGTAACTTTCCACTAGTTCAGAGGGGGCTTTCATATTAGAAAGAAGCCTGAAGACAGCTCAAACACATTGAAAACTGTATCAAGACAACCGCTAGATACAGACATCCATATTCACATTCAGTGCTCCCAGAGACACACATGCAGCCTGGACATGGGACAAACCACCTTCTCCCATCCTGCCTCCCGGACTGAGCACAGCCCCGCAAGCCCCGCTCGGACACACACGGGCACGTCCGAGAACACCGGTGAGCCCACCGGCTGATTCCTTTCCTTTCCCTCACCTTTGGCTTTTCATACCTAGGCTCCGGAAGAGTGAGAAGCCACTGTTGATACAAAAATCAATGCAGGTTGATAACAGCTTGTAACCAATACCTTTTAAATCTGAGGAAAAACAGTCACAGACAAATGCTAATATAAAGAGGAAATGGCACAATTTTCTCATTTACAGCTGCATCCCGAGCAGGCAATGGATTCTCTGCTCTCAATTGTTAAATGAGAAAATGAACAAATGAACAAATTAAACTAAAATTCATTTAACAATACAATTAATTAGGTGATTCACGGAGAGAAATGTCTCTGGAAAAGCCTGACAAGCCACCAGAATCTAGTGTCTGGAGATTAAGAGGAGGAAATTGTGGGGCCACGTCACGAAGACTTTATGTGTCATGGTTTGGACCACGGATTTAACCGGAGTGGCCCGTGTGAGATGTCTACAGTGAAGGATGACACACATGGTGCTAGTGGCAACTAGATGTCTGTGTTTCACTCTGGGATTCAAATCAGTGAAGCCAGTCTGCTGCCTGAAGCACAGCACAGTGGGGCTTTATGTCCTGCGAGAAAGCTTGATAAAAGGAGTGTGCACTGTCCAGCCACACAGTGGAGATGGATTTTACACCATTTGCCTATTGAACAAAGGTTAAACAAGAAGAAAAAGGCCAAGAATGCCTTCCACTGTGTTTAGGCAGAGTTCACTCACAGTGTGGTTCGTAAGGAGGAGGAGGATCTCCGCAGGGCACACACTCCATGTCTTGAAAACCAACAAGCTTCGTCTTCCTGTAAAATCTAGAAGAGAAAGGACAATGATCCATGTTAGCTCTTTCATCAGAGTTCACAGTTGCAGTACACAGATTTATGTCATAGATTACTGGTAGTCTCCATGACCAGTCCTATTGTTTAAAAAAAACAGGTAATCAAAGGTTTAAATAAAGTAGATCCTAAATAGACATTTCCTTGATAAAGCCTTCCCGGACATGCAGTGAACACTTTATAAATACCATTTCCACTAAACACAATTTTGCAGATTGTATTAAGTCTCCAGTTTTTCTATATTGGGGTTGGGGGCTGGTGAGGAAATAGGAAATCAGTGGTCTTTGCCATTTATATTGAAATTTAAACTTCAAACTGTCTTACAAATCAAGTGCTAGCTTTTAACATTTGGAATTCAGGGAACAAAAAAGCCAAGGAAACCATAAAAGCAAAGGAAATATGTGGGCAGATATGTATCCAATCTTGATATGGGGAAGTCTTTCTAAGTATGACAAGAAACTTTGGAGGCAGGGGAAGAAATTAACAGCTTTGCCCACTCACAAAAAAATTTAAGACATCTGAAGAGCAAATAGAGAAGTAAATTAAAGCATCATCAACAGAGTTGATGGGCAAAAGAAGAGTGAAAAATATTTCTAATCCTAGTACTGTTATAGTCAATAACTTAAAATTTCAGAATCATTATGGCTAAAGTTAACACTGCAAGTGAACATTAAGCAACAGATGCTAATCCCCAAAAAGAAGAACATTTCATAATTAAAATTTTTCACCATTAAAACTAAAATCATGATGCAATTAAAATTTTTTAATTTAACATTAAAATGTATAACCTCACTACTAACCAAATAAATGCAAATTGAAATGAAAATATACCATCTTTGCTCAGACAATTGGGAAAGAATAAAGTAATGTTGGTTTGAGTGTAGGCAAATAAGCACTCATACATATTGCCAGTGGTAAAAAAAAGTGATGCTGTGTCATCAGAACTTAATAAAATAGCTTACATCTTTTATCCTCCACTTTTTGAAATTTATCCTAGAGAAATTAAGTGTGTAAAGGTGCACATACAAGAATGCATTCACAAGATTGTTTATGAAAGAAAAAAAACCACCCCTTAGGAATAATCCTAGTATCTGACAGTAAAAATGACCAACTCAATGCAACAGATTACAAAATAGCCACTAGAAATGATGAGGCAAATGTACCATATAAATATTTAATTCAAGAAACAGTACAGGGTAAAAAAAGAAGAAATGTATGTAATGCAATTACATTTTGTAAAAATGCACACTGAGGTATAGGTTCTTTCAGATGATTCCCAATGCAGATAAAAAAATTCACATATATATATTTGCATTGAAAAAAGTTTGGAAGGATATTATATACTAAATATTAACAGTGATTGTTTCTAGATGGTAAGAACTCAAGTGATTTTCTTTTACTTTTTTCTTTTTTTCTTCTATAGAACTTCCAACTTTTCTACAGCAAAAACAGTGATATGGAGAATAATGCACAGATCAAGTCTACAGAGGAAAGGTAGTTGCAAACCAATGCAGATTAAAAAAATTCACATGTATATATTTGCATTGAAAAAAGTTTGGAAGGGTACCATATACTAAATATTAACAATGATTATTTCTAAATGGTACCAACTCAAGTGATTTTATTTTTTTTTTCTTCTATAGAACTTCCAACTTTTCTGTGACAAAAATAGTGATATGAAGAATAATTCACAGATCACGTCTACAGAGGAAAGGTAGATGCAATTAGTTTGTGAAACTGGATAATGTAGGTAGCCAATCTGTGTAATTTATGGTTGAAACCATATTTGCACAAATTTGAAACAACCAGGTTAAGTTACCTTAAATGCCCAGAAACACTCAGTAATTGCTCAACCTTCCATTTTAATTTGACTATAAAGATCTGTCCAAAAGATAAGCAATAAGGTGACTTCCCATCAGACTTTAAATAAAAATTATTTATTTGGGGCTTTATAAAGTAAAAATCACAAGACATATGAAAAATATAAGGGAACATTCTTCTTTAAGATGTATGTTGTGCTAAACATGGTAACATATACAGACCAGTTTTTTTTATACTCAAAGCCTGAAAACTTGCCAAATTATAAGTTGATTAAATTAAATATAGAAAAAGTCTAAAATAGTACTTTTATAAATAAAAACTCTTTATATGTATACAAGCAAAGCAAAAAGTGAACTGGAAAGTATTATAACATCCAATAATTTTAAACAGTAAATACTAAAGATTTAAAAATACACAAATGAAAAATTTTTAAAAATTGGGGAAATATAAGTATTGGGATTCAAATGTAGATGTTAACATTTTTAAATAAGGAGATCTACTTGTGCCAAAACAGTTCTGTGTTCTACACTTTCCTTGACAATCAAACAGAAAATATTTGCTCAAAATATATGTATTAAAATATAGTACAATGATTTGAGGACCCCTTCACAAGATGAGCAAATCATGTCACGCTTTAAAGGACTATTAAAAACTAACTGGAAACAGTGGACATTGTACAGTAAGTACAATTCATGGGGACCACAAGTAGTGACATAATGGTGGGACTATGACAGCTGTCAGCTGCTGTACAGATTATACAGAAGCATTTAGAACCTGCTCTGTTTGTTCTTTGTTCTAATGACTTGATGGCTGAATCTAAGAATTTTAAAACTGCTATAAGATTTCCCAAACCATCAACTGAATCACACTTTTTCACTCAATACAAAGAATAAGGTCAGAATCTTTAAGGATAGGATAATGATTAAACTACCAATTATGTACTAATGATCAAAGACATTGTTTCTTTTTTTAAATTAATGTCCCTTAAAATTATCATAATCTATGGGGATTCCAACTTCAAGATGAAGATACTGAAATCAGAGTTTAAAATGTGACTTTAGAAGACTTAACTGGATAAAGAAAACTATGTATCTTTTAAAATTATTCTACTTTCTCTTTATTTTGTCAATACAACCGTGGTTTTTGAAACATAGTAATATTTACAACTCTGCTTCCTGCCCAAGTGTGCTAGTTTGCAGCTGTTATATACCCCAGAAAAGACTATGTTCTTTTAATCCATTCTTGTGGAGGCAGACCTATGGTGGGTGAGAACTTTTATTAGGTTGTTTTCATGGTGATGTGACCCTGACCATTCAAGGTGGGTCTTAATCACCTTGCTGGTGTCTTCTATGAGAGCATAAAAGGCAGAGACATTTTAGAGAGAGCTCAGAGATGCTTAGAGAGAAAACACCCAGAGACATTTTGGAGAGAGAGAGAGAGCCATTTTGAAACTAGAACCCAGGAGAAGAAGACTAGCAGATGTCACCATGTGCCTTCCCATGTGATAGAGGAACCCTGGATGCCATCAGCCTTTCCTCAGAGATGGTCTCTTCCTCTTGATGCCTTAATGTGGACATTTTCATGGCCTTAGAACTGTAAAGTTGCAATCAAATCAATCCACATTGAAAAAGCCAACCCATTTCTGGTATATTGCATTTGGCAGCTTTAGCAAACCAAAATATCAAGTAAGACAGAACACAATTTTTATAATAAAATGGTTTCTATAGCTGAACTTTAAATTTTACTCTGGGCTTTCAGATGCAAAAGTGCAAAAAGACAAAGGAAATTGTATTGGATTTTACTTAATCCCTGATGAAAGACAGCATATAAATAATTTGCACCTTGGAACACAAATAATAGATTATAAATAATATAAATCTTAATTTGAAGAGGAATTTCTAATTGAACTGAATCCTAATAACACTGATTAGCCTAATGAACACCATGTTTGAAAACTACTTTGGTAAATCTACAGAAGGTTTCTTCAAACCGTTATTTTAAGATAGTGTGATTGTAAGACCATCAACCCTTTAATCAGTGAGAGCATTTCAGTGAGCATGACATAAAGTAGTCCTACGCTGGTCTCATGATGACCCTGTGTGCCAGTTTGAATGTATTATGTCCCCCAAAATGCCATGTTCTTTGATGCAATCTTGTGGGGGCAGATGTATTAGTGTTGATTAGGTTGGAACCTATTAGTTCAATGTTTCCGTGGAGATGTGACTCAATCAACTGTGGGTGAGACCTTTCATTGTATTATTTCCATGGAGGTGTTGCCTCACCCATTCTGGGTGGGTCTTTATTGGATCACTGGAATACTTTAAAAAGAGCCACACAGGCCCAGACACAGAGCAGCTGCGGCTAAGAAAGAACAAACACCCCAGAAGCAACACTTTGGAGAACGCCATCTTGAAATGCAACCTGGGAGCAAGCAGAAGCCAGCCATGTGCCTTCGAAGCTAAAAGAGGTTTTCCGGACACCAAAGGCCATCCTTCAGTGACATTTTATGGCCTTAAGACTGTAACTTTGTAATCAAATAAACCCCCTTTCTAAAAGCCAATCCATTTCTGGTATTTTGCATTCCGGCAGCATTAGCAAACCGGAACACCTTGCTTCATCCATTTTGAATGCAGTTGCCACATCCTGGGCATTGCAATCAAGTGTCTGTATTAGATACTGGAGACAACTTCATTCTTCCAGGACTCTTGCTCATACATTGCTTCTTATTGATTGGACAGCTGGCTGCTCTTGTTTCTCAGCCATCCGCCGCTTTGGCGCCTTATTTGAAATTCAACCAATGCTAATGAAAAGCCGCATCATTAGGGTAAGAGCGATTTCACCAATGGTGTGGTGGCTGCTGGAGGGCATCCTGGGAATGGGCCAGGGGGAACTGAGCAAGAGGATGGAGAAAGCTGACCACGGAGATTCAGGTGGCTGTCAGGATCCTAGGGAGCTAGGGAGTGGGAGAGGGGCACAGATGGACAGAAGCAGTTCTTGTGACCTGGTCACCAGTCAGGGAAGCCCTAGTTGAGGCCCCCTGTGAAATTAGACATGTGGTTAAGCTCTGCATCAGGCTACCTAGGGGTGAATTCCAGTTCTGGGACATATAAGCTGTGTGACTTTGGGCAAGTTGTTTATTTAACCTAAGGATCAATCTCTGCCTTGCTAAAGAGAGGCTAAGATGAACCCCTACTTTACAAAGTGGTTTAGGTGATTAAATAAACTAATCTGCATAGTAAAGTACTCGGTGCATAGTAAGTGCTTGTATTAACTAGGGTTCTCCAGGGAAACAGAACCAACAGGGTGTGTGTGTGTGTGTGTGTGTGTGTGTGTGTGACTATTAAGAAATTTATTATAGAAATGGGCTCATGCGACCATGGGGATTGACAAGTCTGAATTTCTTAGGGCAGGCTGCAAATTGGAAACTCAATGAAAGGGACATGAATTTCCCAGAAGCCACAAGTTGGAAACTCTGATGAAGGTGATGTTGATTTCCCCAGGAGAAGCTAGCAGGAATTCTTCTCCCTGACTTCTAAAGCCTCAGTTCTGCTTTAAGGCCTCCAGCTGATTGGATGAGGAGACTCCCTCTTTGCTAAAGGCAGTCTCCTTTGTTGACTGTAGATCAGTAGGCTGACGAATGATGTAAATCCATCTATGGAATTCCCTAACCCTCACAATCAGGCCAGAGTTTGCTTGATCAAACAACTGGACACCATCACCTAGCCCAGTTGACACATGAAATTAACCATCACATTGCTCAATAAATGTCAGCTATCGTTATTACTAGAAGCAGCAAAGAACCAGCAGGAGCCAGGTTATTCTTTTGGGACTGGGTTCCAGCTCTGCTTAGCAGAGAAGGGACCGATGCATTGGGGTTAGGCAGAGGAGGCTGTAGGTCCACTGGCCACAGTCTGAAGAAACTGTCGTGCAAACCTTTCACATGAATTGGTAATAATGTCAAATATTTATTTAGAGCTTATTATGGGCAAGGCACTCTGCAAGGCCCTTTACAAGCCTTTAATTCTTCCAGGGATTCTGCAGGTTAGTGTTACTATCAGATTATAGATTTATAGGTGAGAAGAGTGGGTGTCAGAGAAATTAAAGTCATTGAATGCATTCAGGAACAAGGCTACTGGCTCTAATAACACAGACTATTTTCACACCCTACTTGCTCTTGGGAAGAAGGCAGATGGGATTCATCTTGTTGGGGCTGAGCCGTGGGTAGCAGAAGATCCTTATCATAGCGAGGTCGAAGGTGCAGAAGGCAGGAGAGACACCAGAAGTAACAATGCCACCTTATGCCTAGCATTTGCATTTTGAGGGGAGCAATATACAATTTACTTATTTTCTTTATGCCTCAATTTCCTTGTCTGCAAAATGGGTTTCGAACA
>PVKY010014072.1:0-10738 GCA_004027775.1 Bradypus variegatus | reverse complement strand
CATTTGTCTCTAGATAGTTACTGATATCTCTTGCAGTTTCTTCTTTGACACACTGATTGTTTGGGAGTGTGTTGTTTAACTCCATATATTTGTGGAAGTTCCAGTTCTTTGGTGCTTATTGATTTTCAGCTGCATTTCATTATGGTCAGATTATGTGCTTTGAATAATTTCAATCTTTTAAAATTTATTTTGACTTGTTTTGTGTCCCAGCATGTGCTCTGTCCTGGAGAATGTTCCATGAGTGATAGAGAAGAATGTATATCCTGGTAATTTGGGATAAAACAATCTATATATGTCTGTTAAGTCTAATTCACTTATCAGATTGTTTAGGCTTTTAAATTCTTTATTGGTCCTCTGTCTAGTCTGTCTATAGAAGAGAGTGGTGTATTGAAGTCTCCAACTATTATTGTAGAAATGCCAACCCCCCCCCTCAGTTTTGCCATCAGTTTTCTCATGTATTTTGGAGCTCCTTGATGGGGTACAATAAACATTTATTATTTTGTCTTGGTGGTTTGTCCCTTTTATTAGTATATAGTGTCTTTCTTTGTCTCTTATGACATCTTTGCATTTAAAGTCTATTTTGTCTTATATTAGTATAGTTACCCCTGCTTTCTTTTGGCTGTAGCTTGTGTGGAATGATTTTTCCATCCTTTCATTTTCAGTCTCTTTGTGCCCCTGGGTCCAAGATGACTCTCTTGTAAACAGCATTTTGCCGGTTCATACTTTTAAATCCATTCTGTCCCCATTAATTGGGGAGATTAATCCATTCACCTTCCAAGTTATTACTCTAAAGGCAGTTATTTAGCCAATCATCTTATCCTTTGAATTTTACTTGTCGGAGCTGTTTTCCCCCATCACTCTTTTTTCCCTTTAAGTTGCCATTATTGATACTCTTCAGTTCTGTGCCCTTCTCCAGACCTCTCTCTCCTTTCTGTTTTTCTCAGCTGGTAGAGCTCCCTTTAGTTTTCTTGCAGGGCAGGTCTCTTGTTAACGAATTCTCTCAGCATTTGTTTGTCTGTGAAAATTTTAAACTCTCCCTCACTTTAGAAAGACAGCTTTGCTGGATAAAGAGTTCTTGGCCAGCAGTGTTTCTCTTTCAGAATCTTAAATATGTCATACCACTGCCATCTCGCATCCATTGTGCCTACTGAGTAGTCAGTACTTAGTCTTATGTGGTTTCCCTCGTACGGTGAATGGCTTCTCTCTTGCTGCTTTCAGAACTTTCTCCTTCTCTTCAGCATTTGACAATCTGATCAGTATATGTCTCAACGTGAGTTTATTTGGATTCATTCTTTTCAGAGTTTGTTGGGATTTTTATTTGCATATTTCTGTCTTTTATATGGATTGGGAAGTTTTCCCCAACTGTTTCCTAGCCCTTTACTCTTCTTCTTCTGGGACACCAGTGATTCTTATATTTGTGTGCTTAATGTTATCCATCATTTCCCTGAGATTCATTTCAATTTTTTTCATCATTTTTTCTTTGGTGAATTTGCATTCAATTACTGTGTCCTCTGGTTCACTTATTCTTTCTTCTGCCTCTTCAAATCTGCTGTTGTGTTTTCTAGTGTATTTGTAATTTATTCCACAGTATCTTTCATTTCCATAAGTTCTGCTCTTTTTCTATTTATTTTTTAAAATTCTTATTTATGCTCTTCTAGTGTCTTCTTGATGTCCTTAATGTCTTTAGAATCCATTGAAGTTAGTTTGCAGATTTGTGTGTACTTCCTTGATTAGTTGTTACAAATTCTGTGTCTTCTCTGGGGTTTTAATTTGTTCTTTTGGTTTGTCCATATATTCTTGAATCTTAATATGCTTTGTGATTTTCTGTCGACTTCGTGGCATTTGCTTATTTTGATAAGGTTATTTTGGGTAATGCAGAATATTTGCATAAATTTGGCAGAACCACAACTTGCTGGTGTGCACTTTCCCTGTCTTCCCAGCATATGGTGCTCTTGGGCCACCTCTTCCCCTCAAATCCATTTGCCCACAACTGCACCTGCTCTCTGGGCAGGGTCCAAACCAGGTGGACATCCAATCCATGCAGTCATTCTCTGTGTGCACTGGGGACTGCCAGCCCTGGTGGTGGGGGGTGTGTGCTGTGCGGTTCAGCAGAGTCCTCTAAGGGTACAGTGGGTCCAGTGATTCCCAAGACTCCATATAGATTACTCTTGGGCTGTGGGGCTGCGTATCTCACCCTCCCTGGCCCTCATCGAGGTCAGAAATACCCTGCTTTTAGTTGGCCCTCAAGGTCCTTGCCTGCTATGTGCCCATGAGCTTTTGGGGTGTGGGAGAGGCTCCTGGTGCTTCTGTGTGACACTCTCACTAGTCCCTGCCTTTCTCCCATGCACACCACGAGCCTCTGTGGGGGAAGAGTAAATGCACCAAGCTTTCTGAGTGCAGTCAACACAGGTCCACTGGTTCCTGAGTTCCCTCGTGGGAGCTCCCAGCCATGGGGCTGAGAAGGGTTATCTGCTCAGCTAATTACTGAGCTGGGTGTGCAGGAGTCCTGAGCTCCCCCTGTCCTGCTCGGTGGCTCGCTTGCCACTGCCAGCCCTGGTGGTGCTCCCAGTTGAATAAGCTCTCCCTGTCCTTACAGACGTAATTTCTGCACTACACATTGTAGACATCCTTCTCTGGCCCCTCGTGCCCTGGAACCACTGTCCTGGTCATTTTCTGCCTTTTCTCTAGTTATTCCACTGGGGAGAAATTTGCTCTACCTCTCCCACTCTGCCATCTTCTCGGAAGTCCAAAATGTAAGTTCTTGAAATCAGGATTATGCCTTAGTTTTCTTTGGATCTCGACTTCAAAGATTATGCATGGAGTCCCTTGGAGGCGGGCCCCCAGGGTGCTTGGTTTCCGGACAGGTTCCCTGCTTTAGCTATTTTTGTGTGAATACTTTTCAGTGGCCTTCGGTGCTTGCAGTATTAATTAAAAATACTGGACAAGGACTTAGAGAAAAGTCAGTGGGCTGTGACGGATTAGTCCTAGGTCATTTTGCTTGCAATTATGAAGGCTTTTCAATGTTTTTACCTACTCAGTAGTTATAAAGATTTCCCTTGTTAACGTGGAAGAAAGCCATTATAAAATCTTTACCACTTTCAAAATGCTTTAACATATCTTTACAAAATACGTATTTTGGACCAGTGATTTTATAATTTGTCATCCGTTGTCACCTGTGTTGCTTCCTTCCTGCATGTGACCCACAGCTGCCTAAGTGTCTGAGTATTTTCTTTAGAAGATTCTTTAAGGAGTCATTTTTAATAAAGATTTAGCTTTAATTTGGAGTCAGTTTTTGAAGCCACACTTTTCATTCATGTTGATGACTCGCAAAACCTTTTACGTATGAAGAGGTATAAGTGAGCTCCGTACTCAGTGCTCAGAACTGTGTAGAAGGGACAAAAGGAAGGCTGTGCTGTTTTGCTTGCTTGGAGAATTATACTTGACTTTATGAAATGTTTAGCACATTCTCTCATTAAACTTATTAATAACATAACTATTTAAGAAGCTGTTTTCTCATACATTTTCCATGTTTAAATTACCTCAGTAAATATGGGTACCTCTGATTTTGAAGTTATCTACAGATATAAATCCCTGAGTATACCTTCTGTTTTAAATTGAATTCCATACTTATCCAATACCTATTCAAGTATATCAGTATTTTTATCACCAATCTGAATGCCAATCTGTTGCTGACAGAACCAGATTAGACATTGAAATCTTTCTTTTCCACTGATTTTTCTAGACATTTGTAACATCTATGCTTAATTAAAATTAAAGTTCAAGCTCAAAGGGAATATTGGTTCTTCCTTAACAAAAGGCAAAACTCAACATCAAATGATGTAGTTAGTTGATTTGATGAAATATACAAACATCAAAGATCAAAATCAGCCTCTTCTGTTGCAGTGGTCAAGCAGCGCAGATTGGCTGCTGTCAAGATCACAGTCATGTTTATTTCTGGCCTTGGCCACAGCTAGTTTATTTGGTAGCTCAACCACCTCCTCTGATGTTCTCTGTACATATGCTGGCCTTTGGATTCCTTCCCGTTCCCAAATCACTTTGCACTTTGAAAGACACCAACATTCCTCATGTCCTCAAAAATCATTCCTGTAATTGTAGTTTCTGTAGGATCTGCCTCTGCCTTCTCTCTTGGTTCAGCCACTGCAAACTTACGGAGGTGCAATCCCCAGGGACGCCGCAAATGCCCCGAATACGTGAAATCGCCTCGCCTCTGAGGCCTTGCCAAAGCCCTGGAAGGCCTGGTGGTCGTCTCCTTAATGCAGCGCCCCTCGTTACAGGGGAGAAATGGACGGCACACCCTCAATGACCACTGAGCACGCTTCCCTCATGTTTTCATTCACAGCTTGTGCTGTTCCTGAGTGAACACCGGAGAGGAGAAAAACGTGTTTGTGCCAGCATGAATCTAAGTCTGTTTCTTCCCTCCCCAGGAGAGAGCTATGTGTGTGGCTCCATAGAGCCCTTCAAGAAGCTGGAGTACACCAAGAACGTGAACCCCAACTGGTCCGTGAACGTGAAGACCACGTCGGCCTCGCGGGCCGTGTCGTCCCTGGCCTCCGCCAAAGGGGGCCCCTCGGAGGGCAGGGAGAACAAGGATTTCATCCGGCCCAAGCTGGTCACCATCATCCGGAGCGGCGTGAAGCCGCGGAAGGCGGTCCGCATCCTGCTGAACAAGAAGACGGCGCACTCCTTCGAGCAGGTGCTCACTGACATCACTGACGCCATCAAGCTGGACTCGGGCGTGGTGAAGCGCCTGTACACGCTGGACGGCAAGCAGGTAGGCCTCGGCGGCCGGCACCCTGGCCGAGCGGCATGCGGGGGGCTCCGAGACATGTTTGCCGCCTCGTTGACCATGTCGGCCACGAGTAAGCGTTTCGTGGCCTCAGACCCTGGCGAGGTTAGTTAGGCAGGATTAACCAGGGAAAGGAAGTCAGAGCGCCTCTCTCCCCGGCGGGAATGGGCACTCGGGGGTCGCTGCCTTCTCCGTCACTAACTGCTTAGCTTGACGGTGCCTGTCCGCGTCTGTGTCCACGGTCGTCAGGTGGCGATACGTCCTTCAGCCTTGTCCAGGGTGGAGATGTGGAGTTAGACTTGTAGCTGGTAGAGAAGACCGAATTCATCTTTTTGACCTACATAATATTTTATGATTTTAAGTCTTAGTGATGTTCACTGGTGAGATTGGTCTACGTTTCATTGAATGAAAGAGCTCCGTGTGGGTGATAGGAAAAGGCATGTTTCTAGAGGATTAAGCATCTTGTATTTAAAGTATAATCTTAGGATTAAAAGGTAAGGGGGCCTCGTTAGCTATGGTGTGGACGTGAGTTGACTGGGCAGGGGGTGTTTTTGTGTGAGTTTGTGGGATGAACCTGCAGGGAGCGGGAGCTCTCAGTCTCTCACGGGCACTTCTGTCCAGGCTTGGCAGAGGCTGATGGTGAGTTGCTGCCGTGTCCTGCATGGTTTGTTCTCATTCAGAGTTATCAGGGTTGTTGTAAGTAATTTCTAGTTGTACAATCTTCACTTGAAATTTAGTATTTAATGTGGAGCTATCAAATATTTGTTTATCTTGAGAGATAATTAGAATTATTCATATATTAAAAATTAAAAATTATACTCATAAATTAAAGATATCTTAACACCTTAGTATCAGAATACTCCTACTTTATGTATTAGAAATAGACGCTAATTCTAGAAAAGAGTGTTACTCATGAAAGAATTCCTCCCCTTGGGATTTATTCAAATGCCCTAAATTTAAAAAAATTCATTAGGAGAGAAGGAATAGGTGCTGGTTGTTCATTTACATTCCCTAGTCTTCTGTTTGTCTCTTAAAACTCCCTGTAATGCCACATGGCTAAAAATTCTGAGGAGTGAAATTCCTCAGGTTCTAGAACCTAAGAGGCTGAGTGTCATCAATATGCTATGATCAGAAAGTCCACCTTTTGCTGGTTTGTGAATTAATGCAACAAAAAGATGGCTAGCTTCACATTTAAACATTTAAGCCCTTCACTGGATGTTTGCAAAGAGTCACTTAACCATGTTGTAGGTCTGAGTTTTATGTATTAAATTTTCATAAGATGGGCGTTTGCCAGTTTTCGGAAAAAGTAAAATTTATAACGAAGACTGCAAATTGATAAATCTCCCTCCTCCCACTCACTTAAGGATTTTGGGGATCCAGAGTGCCACACGCTGAATATAAAAATCAGCTTTAACTACTCGAGCCATGAGCCTACCACTGTTCCATCATATAATTTTGTTTATTCCAAGAATGAATTCCTGTAATTGGAACTATTGTGTTCCTGATGTTTTTCTCCCTTTCTGGAATTTTTCTAGTGTCTGTATTTTATAATGGTTATTTTCTGCTGTGGCTTAAATGTAAACAATCTGATGCAATAGGAAAGAGTCCCAGGTTTATTGTTAAAGGACGAAGATTCAAGTCTTGGCTCAGCTACAGGTTATTATATTTTTATCAAATCACCTACCCAGCCTCTTACACCCATCAGTGAACGTGGACACGGTCATCATCTCTGTTTCAAGGGTGCTGTGGGCGACAGAGAACCCACATGGAAGCAACTATGAGCACTACAATGTCGACAATCGCTTTATTGGCCGTTGTTCTATTTGCTTTGCACGTGTAACTCCTTAAATCCTCATTGCAGCTCTATTACTGTCCCCATTTAGCAGATGACACTGAGGCACAGAACTTACTAAACACTTGCACGTCACTGTGGTCAAGGGCAGAGTTGGGACTTGGGCTTGGTTTAGCCCCGGAGTGTGTGTTCATTAGCATTGTCCCACGGCAGATAGTAAAGCACCAAACACGTGCAAATGTACCGAGGAAAACGTTTTCAACTGAGCAGTTTGCCCAGGGAATAGTGTCTGAAACTTCTGTTTTTCTGTGTGTTTTTCTCCCGTGCTTGTTCTGCTGACTGTTGTGTCTGCTGCTTCTTGGTCAAACGCTCGCTTTGCGGTTGTGGTTTTTCCCTGCTGTGGCCGCTTCCCTTACTAGCAGGAGTGTGGAAAGCTGTAGAGGAGCTGGACCATCAAGTGGAAAGAATACAAAGACTTTTTGCTTGGCTTCCCAGGAGGAGCAGAGATGCTTCCTTATGGACTCCAAGTGCCTTTTGAATCACTTCTGTTCAAAAGAGAAATCTGCCCCGTGAGCAGTTTGTTAAATGAGAGTTCTTGGCAGTATTGGCAGGGGAGGCTTGAGAAGCCTCTGAGAATAAACTGCTTTCCTCCAAGCTCTCCTGTGGGGTGGTGCTCGGCTGCAGCAGGTGCGCCCCATGCTCTGCACTCCATGTCTCCGTGCCCCCCCATCGTACCCTGTCCGTCATGGCTTGGGGTCCGGAGCTCACACTGACGTCACTCTTAAGGTCACTTGCCCCACCTCTTTTTTTAAAATAAATAGTTTAACTGAGCCCTTGCATTGATTCCAGAAATAATATGATAAATCCAATGCCCCATAAAAGATTACTTAAAGGTAACTTTTTTTTTTGGATAGAGGAAATAGAATTGTTTAAAAACTGGACCGCTTGAGTGCTTCGGGTGAATGGTAGAGAGAAAGCCAGACGAGCAGGGACAGTCTCCCCGTTGCCTGCAGATGTGCCCTGCGGTAGAAGCTGTGGGCTCTGGGCACTCGGCAGTGTGACGTAGAAGCGGGCACCTGCGGTTAAACATGTGCCACAGGGGCCCCCCACACCCTGCCTCGTTCACTCAGGAGCCTTCCGGGTTTACTTCCCACTCTGACCGGGCAGTGCCTTCTCCAGGGCGTGGCTGGGGGCTGTGGTGGGAAGTCAGCCCGTTAGACACGCTGTCCCACCCAGGAGACGCTTCAGGAAGCTGCGATTGGCCAAGGTGACCTTGGGGCCTAAGAGAAGTTGCTGGTGAACAAGCCTTTGCTGCTTGTTCCAAGGCGGGGCACTGATGCCTCAGTAGGAGTTTTCCTCACACCTCACTGTGGGATCAGGTTTTGCCGGCAGGGACAGGTAGTTCAAGGGAGAAGTTGCCGTGTCTTGTTTTGGTGATGAGTTATTTATTCGGGCCTTGATTAAGCCCCTTGCGGAAGGAAAGGGGGGATCGTACTCCCTATGACCACCTCCCAGGGGAGCATTTGCAGGATCTGAAAGCCCGAGGCTCTTTTGTCCAGTTCAGTCTCCAGACGGGGGCCTTTCCTGCTGGAGACTTGCTCGCCCTGCCAGTGGCTGCTCCCAGATGGCATTTGGAGGATGACTCTTTTATAAGTGATTCAAATAAGCCCCAAAGATACAAGCTTTGCTGCAGAGACACCCTTGCACGTCTTTGACTCTCAATGGCGTGAGCCGTGTTTATGGAGAAGGGAATCGGCTTTGAGCTGCTAAATCTTCTACATCTGTGATTATTGAATCCTTCCTTCGAAACGTAAAGGATGGCAATCCTAGAGCAGCTAGCATCTATACAGGTAAGTTAGACTGTGAAGATCACAGATAAAGCACTTCCCAGATGATTCTCCCCTGAAATACAGCAACAATAAATTAGATTGCTCTTTAAGTAGGAAATATATACACATCCCCCTCTTATCTACTCTTCCACTTTGAAGATCTGTACAAAATAGCAGCCATACTTTAGTAATAGGGGGAAATTCAGGGATGTTCCATTTTTAATCTTACCGAGATTTTACAGAGGTCATGCGCTTTGTAAAATCCATCTCCGCTAGCATCCTAGAGGGAACAAAGAATTTATTGTCTTTCTGATATGGAAAACAATTGGAGTCACTCATGCACCCATTTAGGTGCAAACTGTGAGGAGAGGCCCTTAGCGCCCACAGTAAGGAAATCCCAGCTGCTGTCAATAAATAAATCAGTAACTGGTTCTTCTCTGTATCTTTTCACCATCGAATCCTCATCACTGATTATGCACGTAAAGCTCAAGGGCTGCTTGTAAATAAGTCGTAATAATTGCAACCATGTATTTGAAGTGAATAGCACAAGGGCTTTATTGGAATTTAGGAAATAATAATGACAATCTATTGGAATCTATGATTCAGATATCAAAATGGTTTTCAGCTTTTCCTTTTGGTTTTGAATATGTAAGTACAATCAGAATTAAAAAATAATTTGGTTCTCCCTTGAGTTTAGACAAGTGTCTACCCCTTGTGAGTTAAAAAAAGTAGTGCACATTACCGCCTTATCTGGGTTGACTGTGGCAACTGATGACTAGAGAAAATGTGGAAACTTGAAGTTTCCAAATGAAGAGTAAGGAATTTAGAATGTGATTGGGTTTGGTTGGAGTGAAAAAGGAGCCTTTCTGTAGCTATTGGTAATGGTGGCATTTTTCTTTTTATTTTTTTAATAGTATGTTTCTCTGACAAGCTCTAATTAACTTCTTTAAGCATATCAAAACCATTCTTGGTATACAGATTTTTTACTATTATGATTTGGTATATAATATGTTGTGATAGCAGATGTAACACCTTTTAGTTTTTGTTTGCAGTCGGTGGGGAAAAAACAGTTGATACAAATAATTTAGTTTGCATTTTAAAATGTCAAATTAAAATTTTCTGTAAAAGCTCAGAGCACATGTTAAACCATCCTCGTGATTTGCTGGAGATCTGAATTGGTGGAAATATTTTTACTGTCTTCAAAGCAAAGAGAGCTGAAAAATAATTATGCTACATCACTTAGTGAATTAAAGTGTGCAGAATATAAGGTGCTATTTTAGGTTGCCCATCTTTGGCTGATATTTAGGACATATGAGCAACATCTGTCCTTACATAAATATTAATTGTTCCAAATTGGGAAGAATTAAACCCTTTCCTTCCAGCCCTAGCTTCTCTGATGATGTAATTGATTACAGGTGCCTGCAGTGAGGCCTATTTTAAGGCTTAGCTTAGACCCAGCAAAAGTCAGTTTTCTGTAAGTTGAATTTTAATTTCCTGTAAAATGAATTCTGAGCCCCATAGTGTTCCACCACAGAACCGGAGATATGTTCTTCTGAAGCCACCCAGTAGGCTGAGTCTTTGGGCACTTTCCAGCACTTTCCAGCCTTGGGGCTGCCTCCCCGCAGGGTTTCTTCCGCCTGGGGGATGGCAGGGGGTGGCTTTGTCTGCAGTTCTGGGACGTGGGAGTGTGCTGGGGTGATGCACAGAGCTTGGGCTTTAGAGACTGCTCTGCCAGGGCTCAGATTTCAGGCCGGGTCTGGGATTCTCGTTCGAGCCTGGAAAGTTGAGTCACTGATTATTTAAGCTTAAAAATCTACGTATGTCGAATTTACTCATAATAAGGAAACTTTCTCAGGCATACTGAGCTTTTAAACATAGATACATGTAGTAACATCACACACAGGATGAAAGCGCATTTCCCAGCCCAAAGACTTGATGTAAGTCTGTCCTGTACCCCTGGACACGGCAGGCCCTGTCTTGCCCTGGAATCAGCTGCTCTGACGACCCTCGGTTTCTCACCTGTGTAATGGGGCTAATGTCCCCGATGTGGTGGACTCGGGGTTTCTCACTGTCTCCAGTGCTGTCCTGGAACTGAACTACAATGATGTGTCGACATCATTCCATTTGCTGTCAGTCAGTTTTAGTGTTATCCAGATATTGTTTTCTTCGCTTTGCTTCTTCAGTTGTGCTAGCCCTGCCTTAAGAGTGGCTCCTGGCCGCCCACTGCACCAGTGTAGCGATGCTGATCTCATCGTGGCCATCGTTTGTGGCCTGCTCTGTGCCTCGTGCTGTACTAGTAGCTGTACGTCT
>PVKY010014071.1:0-10738 GCA_004027775.1 Bradypus variegatus | reverse complement strand
CACCGCTTATCTGCATTTACCTTATTATAGCACCTTTGTTGCATTAAAGGAAGCCTGATACAATGATTCTCTTAGTTACAGTCTCTAGTTTACACTGATTGCATCCCTCCCCCAATGCTTCCCCATTTTTAACACCTTGCAAGGTTGACATTTGCTTGTTCTCCCTTGTAAAAGAACATATTTGTACATTTTATCACAATTGTTGAACACTGTAGATTTCACCTAGTTACACAGTCCCACTCTTTATCTTGCCTCCTTTCTTCTGGTGTCTCACTTGCTCCCAACCTTCCTCACTCAACCATATAGATAGCCATCTTTGTTCAGTGTACTTACATTGCTGTACTACCATCTCCCAAAATTGTGTTCCAAACCACACACTCCCGTCCTCTCCTATCACACTGTAGTGATCCCTTTAATATTTCCTGTAGGGCATGTGTCTTGTTCACAAAGTCTCTCATTGTCTGTTTGTCAGAAAATATTTTGAGCTCTCCCTCATATTTGAAGGACAGCATTGCTGGATATAGGATTCTTGGTTGGAGGTTTTTCTCTTTCAGTGTCTTAAATACATCACACCACTTCCTTCTTGCCTCCATGGTTTCTGCTGAGAGATCCGCACACAGTCTTACTAAGCTTCCTTTGTAGGTGATGGATTGCTTTTCTCTTGCTGCTTTCAGTATTCTCTCTTTGTCTTTGACATTTGATAATCCGATTATTAAGTGTCTTGGCGTAGGCCTATTCAGATCTATTCTGTTTGGAGTACGCTGCACTTCTTGGATCTGTAATTTCATGTCTTTCATAAGAGATGGGAAATTTTCACTGATTATTTCCTCTATTATTGCTTCTGCCCCTTTTCCCTTCTCTTCTCCTTCTGGGATACCAATGATACGTAGATTCTTGTACTTTGTTTCATCTTTAAGTTCCCAGAGACGTTGCTCATATTTTTTCATTCTTTTCTTCATCTGCTCCTTTTGTGTATAGGCTTTCAGGTGTTTTGTTCTCCAGTTCTTGAGTGTTTTCTTCTGCCTCTTGAGATCTGCTGTTGTATGTTTCCATTATGTCTTTCATCTCTTGTGTTGTGCCTTTCATTTCCATATATTCTACTGGTTGTTTTCTTGAACTTTCAATTTCTGCCTTATATATGCCCAGTGTCTTCTTTACAGCGTCTATCTCTTTTGTGAAATATTCTCTAAACATTTTGAATTGATTTAACATTAGTTGTTTAAATTCCTGTATCTCACTTGAAGTGTACATTTGTTCCTTTGACTGGTTCATAGCTTCGTTTTTCTTAGTATAGGTTGTAGTTTTCTGTTGTCCAGGCATCTGACCTCCCAGGCCACCCCAATCAGGTTTTCCCAGATGAGAACAGGCCCAGGTCACATAAGGAGGTAATATTTCAGTATCTGGTTTCCCTGATGGCTTTTCTTAGCAGATTAAGACACCTGTGCTTTTCTGCCCGGCAAATCCACCTGTCAGCCTGTCGCTGCCTGTGTAAGAGGGTGTGACCTGTGGCTCTCCTCCCCCAGGCCTTGGGGTCTGTTTCCAGAAAGACTGACAGACAGGCAGTAGAGCTGAGTCCCTCCTTTTCCTCTTGGGAAGCTATGCCCCCTCCAGCGATATCTTTTGCATATCAATAAGTACTTTGTTTCTGTGACTCTGTTGATTAAAATGTTTTTATTTTAAAATGTCTCAGGCTGTCTTTACATCAAAGTGCTGCAGGCTGGTTTATGGCTGAGTGTGACTGTGGGCTGAGAACAGCTCAGGTTTTCTCCACAGAGAGAAAGGGACAGAAAAGCTCCCAGGGTCACCCGTCAGCCAGAGATAGCCCCCAATCCTCTGGGCTCCCGTCCTGAGAGAGATATGTCCCCCGACTCTCCCAAGGTCAGTTGTCACCAAAAGCCTCTGTCTGCTTGTTGAGGATTCACTGTCTGTATCAGGCCGTTCACATTAAAACCCCAGTTGGAGCTGGGCTCAGAGAGTGCTGTTCTCTAGCACCGTGTGGCTTCTGTGAGGGAGGGGCTCCCGGCTCCCGGCTCGCGGCTCTCAGCGCGGGTCGGCAGTTTTACTTACAGATTTTATGCTGTGATCTTGGGCATTCCTCCTAGTTTAGGTTGGTGGGTGATGAGTAGACAGTCATGTTTGTCTCCCTGCTGTTATTTCAGGTTACTTCCTAGTCTTTTGGTCATTTATGAATTGTTCCGGGGGGGGACTAACAGTCTTCCACTCCTCTCTATGCCGCCATCTTGTAACCTCCAACACTTATGATTTTTTAATAGATTCTGAAACAAATCATACTATTCCTTGAGCTCCTGAGCCTGTAGGTTTTAAATTCTGATATCGTTTCAGGACTGTGAATGTAGAATCTCCAATGCCTACACTATAAAAATTGCTGTCACGCTTGCTTCTGCTCATGATGGCAAGCAATTAATTTTATGGCTTCATCCAAAAATTCACCAAAAATCTCAATCAACATTAAATTTTCCTTTGTGGGTGTGGTACCTCAGATGGTTCTTGGTCCAACACCTTCTAGTCATTCAGTAGAATTTTCCAGTCCTGGCAGCCAAGAGGACAAGGACAAAGGAGCCAGACGACGGGGACGCCGCCGTCCTGACACCCCCGCGGCCATTACCCAGTGCTGCTCGTGGGTCCGCTGCCCTGGCCGCGTCATCCAGCCGTCGCCGCTCCACTGAGTAACAGGGGCCTCTCATGATTTTTAATAAGCTCAAGAAAATCTCTTTCTAATCTAAGTAGAATTTGTCTTAAATCAACATGTAATGTTGAAACACTAGAAAATCTGTAAACTTTGGAAATAAGACAAGGAAGACTCTAATGTACATCCTTCTGGAGACCTGACCAATGCAATACATCAATAAAACAAAATAAGGACTAAATATGGGAAAGAAAGAAATAAAAGCCATGTGATTATCTCCTTAAAATCCAAGTGAATTCCAACTAATAAAAGAAGTCAGCAAAATGGCCAGAAGTGGAAATATCCTCAAGTCAGTAGTTTTTGTATATCCAGCAGTTAAAAAAAAAAAACAAACAAAACAGAGGAAATGTAATTAATTAAATCCCATATCCACTTCTGACAAAACTGAAAAATACCTAGGAATAAAGTTAATATGCATGTAGCGTACAATTATGAATAAATTTAAAATCCTGACAGAAGGACATTTTAAAAGTTCTGAATAAATGCAAGGAAGTATTGTTCCATATGGAAATATTCTTCCCAAATAAGTTCATACTCTATAATGCTCCCAATGACAATGCCAATGGGATTTTTTTGTGGTAACCTGAATTAGTTCTAAAGTAATCTGTAATCCTAACATAATCTAGAGGAGCAAATGCATGGTAATAACCAAGAAAAAAGAAAAATAATGAGGTTTGGAAAGGGAATATAATTTGTCCCCTCAGATATAAAAACATACTAAAACAAAAGCAAGTAAGACAATCTGGTGCTTGTTTAGCAATAGGTAAATAAATCAACAAAAGCGTAACATACAGAAACAGACACAGGAATATGTTGTGTGTCTATCAGGGGCAGACAGGAAAACTGAAACCACTCTAGGCATTTCTTACAGGGGGAATTTAATGCAGGGAACTGGTTACACAAGGGACGAAAGAACTAAGAAGCTAAATTTGACGGTAAGGCAACATAGAGACTAGAGAACAACTAGAACCTGCTCATCACTCTTAGAGCAGGAGGGACAAAGAGATGATGTCCTAGCACCCAGGATTTAGGGTCACAATAGAAGCTGGGACCACGGGAAGCCAGCTCAATGGCTATTGGAACTACCAGAAGACATAGCTGCTACTGGGAACAACACCTGAGGTACAGAGAGAGAGAAATGCCCCGACTTCTCCCATTCTCCCATTCTCCCGTCTTTGCCAGTGCCTCCCATTGGCTGAACACCCAGAAACCAGAGGGCAGGGAGCCTGGGAAATGCAGTTTCTTGGAAATAGTAGGTCAGGGAATGAGCAGGAAATGGACTGGAGAACACTCAGGAAGGTGACGGGCACAGAGAGATATGGCAGGATGAATTATTCCTTTGGTGATGTGGGGACGATTGATTCTTCATTTTAAAAAAAAGTTAGGAATTTGCTCCCCCAACATACAAATTCCAAATGAGTTCATCCAAATGTGCAAAATAAAAGTTTAAGAACAGGCAGCTCAGTCTCATGCTTATAATAAGGGAATCCATCCAAAAGTCAGATTTTAAGTCCCTTCACCAGCCAGCCAGCATTGTCAACTCCAGACCTTAGCACTTGCTGGACCCCCCTGCCTGGAATGCCCAGTGCATCCCGTTCCCCAGGAAATCTTTCTGGCTGGGCTCCTCCCCAGGCTGGGTTGGGGCCCCTCGTTCTGCTCATCCACAGACCCCCATGCTTGCCCTTATCAAAGCACTGCCTTGTACTGGTAACTCAGCAGTGAGCTTGTTGAGGACAAGGCAGCATCTCATTTGTCTGCACAGTGCCAGACCCAAGAGTTGGCCCTCAATCATGTATTGAGTGCTTTGATATTTTATTTTAATCTCAATCCAACAAGAATGAACATTGGACCCCTGTTGTGTGCTTAGCATTTTACTTAGTACAGTGGAGGACACAAAAACATGGCGTGACATTCTCTGATCCTACAAAGCTTGTGTCATTGGGAAGACAAGCTGCATGCCCAAGTATGTCTGGGGCAGTGGAGTTCTGAGGAGGCTTTGTGAGTTTCCTGATGGGTGTGTTTGCTGCCTTAAATAGGAGCAGAGGCAGGTGGGAAGATGTGGCAGATGGGCAGTACATGGGGCAGGAGGCTCAGCCAGTTACCTGTGGCATCCTGGTTACCTCACTCCCCTTGGCAGCCCGTTTCCCCATGTGCAAAATGCAGAGGCTGGCCTCAGATGGTGGTCTTCAACCCTGGGTGCATGTTGGATTTGGAGATAGACTGTGATGTTGTTGGTCTAAGAAGGGCCTGAGCACTGATTTTTCAAAATCTCCCCTGGGTTTTTTTTTTAAGAGCTTTATTGGGTTATAAATTACATACTGTACAGTTCACTAATTTAAATTGTACAATTCGATTGTTTTTTTCTTTTTTTTTTTTTTGCAATGGTTTTAAGTATTTCACAAAGTTGTGCAACCATCACTGCAATCTAGTTTTAGAACGTTTTCATCCCCTGTAAAAGAAACCCCATATCCATCAGCAGTCACTCTCCATTCTCTGCATGCTTTCCAACCCTAGGCAACCACAAATCTCATTTCTATCTGTGTGGCTTTGCCTGTTTGGTCATTTCTTATAAATGGAATTATACAATATGTGTCCTTTTGTGCCTGGCTTATTTCACTCAACATAATACTTTTCAAGGTCCAACCATGTTTCATTCCTCTTAATGGCTGAATAATATTCCAGTGTACTGATTTACCACATTTTTTTAATCCATTCATCTGTCGATGGGCATTTGGGTTCTTATGAATAATGCTGCTGTGAACATTCATGTGCAGATTTTTGTATGGACTTGTATATCCATTTTTCTTGGTTATACACCAAGGAGTGGGATTACTGGGTCATATGGCAAATCTGTTTAACTCTTTGTGGAACTACAAGACACTTTTCCAAAGTGGTCGTACCATTTTACATTCCCATCCCTGATGATTCTGGTATTCAATCAGGGTTGAAAACCACCAGCCAGGATGATGTCTGAGAACCCCAGAACCTGGCTGAGCTGTAAAGGAGTGTGACTGGCTCCTCTGAGCACCCCAGTCTCTCCTGACCTTGTTCTTGAGAGAAAGCCCTGCACTCTGGCTTAGGACCCCCAACCCCCAACCCATCCTGGTCCTGCCCCGGTCACAGTTCTGGAGGTAGATTCTGGAGAGCCCTATTCGTTCAAAACGCACCAAATGTTTGGCTCTGGTTGGGAGAACGTGTGGGATTCGGAATGGCTGAAGAAGCCCCCCCAACCTCACCAGTTCCTGAGTGCTGTGCCTACCCCTAAAACGGTCAGTAAAGTCCCATATGACACAGGCCCCACCAGGAACACCAACTTCTCTGGAGTTGGAGGTAGAATGAGGTGGAAAGAGAAGAGAAGAAATTAGATCCGGTTCTGTCTCTCATTCTGCATTTACCAACAGGGCAAGTTACTTACCTCCCCAAACCCCAGTGTAAAACGAGGCATCACCAGCTTCCTTGCAGGATCGCTGTAAAAATCGAACGCAAATTGCCAAGCACAGTGCTGGGCACAGTACAGCCTGTTTCTTGAACAACCGATTTCCTTCCCAACTGTCGGCTCGTGGCAGCAGAGCCTGGAGCCTACATACCCCTCCTCCGTCACCCTCTCTGAGAACCAGGGCCTGTGAGCTCCTTTCCAGAATGCCATAGAAAAACCCCAGATGTGACTATTTTGGATTTATTTCTGAGTACTATCTATGATATTTGTGACTACTTAACAGTGTTTCCCACACAATACATTTGAGAAGGCCTTGTCTCATTTTCCCACATTGTGGGTGAAATGTTTCCTGTGACTATAGATCTACATGGAAACCTCCTGAGCCTCAGTCTCTGTTGATGGTCAGCCTGGAGCTGGCTTCATCTCCTTGAACCCTAGCCGGTGGGCCCTGAGGCTCGTGGGCTGCTGGGTTCCGCTGGCAACTCTGGGTTGGACTTTGACCCTCTCTGAGGTCCCTATGGACTGTGCAGATAAACAACTCTGGAGGGTGCCATTTACATCATAGTCTATGTGAATGGTGCCTCTTGGAGTTTTACAGGGAACAACCTGTGAGGCTGTGGGCAGCAGTTCTGCCTGTAGTTTCTTTAACAGATCTGTGACCCCACAACCCTTCTCCTAAACTCGGGAAAATACATGAATTAGAATCTCCAAGATGGTCCCAGCATGTATGAGCTGAGAAGGCTCCCAGGTGAGTGATTCCATGGCCTGCTTAGGAACTTTTGCTTTTCTCAAGCCCCTTTCCCTGGCAAAATTCCTGGGTGCAGCTTCAGGCGGCCTCTCTGACCCTCATCTATTTTTCTGCTCAATTGTCTCTTTCTTGGTCTCCCCTGTAAATGGCTGTACTGCGAAAGTCACTTGTGCCTATTTTATTTGGCATGTTATTAAATATTTACATATTCCTGTTTAACTCTGCACTTTAGGTTCCTTGAAATAAAAAAGCCACACAATTTTAACTTGGAAAGACAAATGTATGATACTTATCCTTTGATACCACTGCTCCATTCCAAGGCCATGGCAGACATCACTAATCAATCACAGCACTCTCTTTGCTCTTATCTGGGCACAACCTCAGAATCCTCCTCAATATGGCACTCCAAGCAAAGAGTGAGAAGCCATTGGAGTTGGCATAGGAGATGACATCTATTTGCCATCCCTGAGAAGTTCTTACTCAAAGCTTCCAAACTCCACCTCTAGCTCTGATGGTATGCCAGCTCACTCCTGCAGGACATTTCCCTTTGGGTATTCATTTGCACACTCAGTGTAATTCATTTGAAATCATAGTTTTCTTTCCTCAAAGCAGCCCTCATTCTTCACCTCCTTTTTCCTATTTATAACATATCCTTTGTCTGATCCTCCAGCTTAACACCATTGGAATTTTCTGGTTCCTCCATGTCTCTGTGTCCTTCCCTTCTCAAATCCAGCCAATATCTCCCCTGTATTCTGTATCCCTCTTATTTTCAGTGTTTCTCTGATTCGTCTCCTCCCTCCCAGACAATTGCAGTGTCCCCTCAGTCCTCTAATGAGTGGCAGTAACAAGGAGGAAGGGCTGGGTGGAAGACAAGCTTTACGTTGTGAAGCTCTCTCTGGTTCTTCCAGGCAGAAGGGAATTTTCTCGGTTCTGAGCTCCCAGTATGATGATATTTTCAACATGTTTGAAAGACATGCTGAGATAATGATCAAGAATGCAGGCTCTGGAGTCAGCAGAGATGTTGTCAAATCCTAACTCAATAACTTCCTTGAGCATGTTATTCATTAATCCATTTATTTATTAATCCATTCATTCTTTCATCAATTAAATATTCAGGGAGCACCTACTGCATACCAAGTAGCCATTTATGCGACAGATAAGGAAACCATGGCTCAGAGTCACTGCCCCGGGTCCCACAGCAAGATTAGGGTAGAAGTAACACTAGAGCTCAGGTCTTTCCACTCCAACGCATGCACTTTACACTGCCCCCACAGCTCCCTCCACGGGGAAGGTGGATGCCCATGGTTATGTTTCAGGTTGGAGAGAGGAGAGGTGCAAGACTGTCTGTGCCAGTTTGAATGTATTACGTCCCCCGAAGCGCCATTACCTTTGATGTAATCTTGTGTGGGCAGACTATCAGTGTTGATTGGATTGTAATTCTTTGAATGTTTCTGTGGCGATGCAACCCACCTAACTGTGGGTGGTGACTCTGATTGGATAATTTCCATGGAGTGTTACCCCAACCCATTCAGGGTGGGTCTAAATTAAATCACTGGAGCCATATAAATGAGCTGACGAACAGAAGGAACTCAGTGCAGCTGAGAGTGACATTTTGAAAAGGAGCTACAGCCAAGAGGGACACTTTGAAAAATGCACAGGAGCTGAGAGAGAAGCTGCAGCTTACAGAGACATTGTGGAGATGGCCTTTGAAAGCAGACATTTGCTCCGGAGAAACTATGAGAGGACAAACGCCTCAAGAGCAACTAAGAGTGATATTTTTGATGAACTGCAGCCTAGAGAAGAACGTCCTGGGAGAAAGCCATTTTGAAACCAGAACTTTGGAGCAGACGCCAGCCACGTGCCTTCCCAGCTAACAGAGGTTTTCCGGACACCATTGGCCATCCTCCAGTGAAGGTTCCCGACTGCTGATGTGTTACCTTGGACACTTTATGGCCTTAGGACTGTAACTGTGTAACCAAATAATCCCCCTTTATAAAAGCCAATCCAACTCTGGTGCTTTGCATTCCGGCAGCATTAGCAAACTAGAACACTGTCCTTGAGCAAAGTCTCTGGGAGGCAGCCAAGGTGGGTGAAAGAGGGTCTAGCCTTGGGGCAATGTGGAGCCAACCAGAACAGTTTCATCAAGAATGTATCCTGCATCTGCAGCAGATGCCTCCGCAATGCCTCCTACCCCTGTCCCCCAGTCAGGCCTGCAAACCTCGCTCACCCTTAGAAATACCCCCAGCGGGCTGCTCACTTCACTCCAGGACAGAGTTACTCCAGGCACCACCATGTTGCAGTCCTGAGGTTTCATTTCCAGCTTCTCTCCCATCAGTCTGTCCTCCACACAGTGCTCAAAATGCACTTTCTACAATGGAATCCTGACCGTGTCTCGCCCTTGCTCAAAGCCTTTTCATGGTGCCATGTTCCCGCGGGATGACCTGGCACACCAAACCCTTCATATCAGCTCCAGCTTGCCTTCAAAACTTCACCTCTGGCCACTTGCCTCCTCATTCCCTTTTCTCCAGCCTCCAGCTCCTGCAACCGCCATTCCTTTGCTCATACTATTCCTAAGACCTGGAATAGCTGTGTCTACCTCTTCTACCTGAACCTCCCCTGCCAAACAAAAATAGCAAAATGTAAAATGATGTAACAAATGTGAAGAAATGCTAGTAGTTGATGAATCTGGGTATCTTGGTGTGTGTGTGTGGGGGGGCGTACATTGGAATTCCATGTTTTGTTTCTGTTTTATTTTTGCAAATTTCCTGTAAGTTTGAAAATATTATAAAATAAAAAGTTAAAATACAAAAAACATCACATCTCCTTTGATTTAGAGCATGTGAGTTACAAATGGGAGAAATCCAACTACTTTAAGCAAAATAGCAACAGGAACCAAACAACAACAAAGAGAAAATAATTTTCTGGGCTATGTAACTTCAATGTTCAGAGTTTTCCAGCTTCAGGCATGGCTGGAAGCAGGTGCTCAAAAGATACCATAAGAGTTTGTCCTCTCTCCCCATTTACCTTTATTCTCTGCTCATCTTGTGTCTCTTTGTGCATCAGCTTCATTCTCATAGATGCCTTCTTTGTGTCCAGGGAAAAGAGTGACAAGTAGCATCAAATTCTACTATCTTTACAGCCAGGGCTGATGTATCTATTCAGTATAGAAGGCACCATGCCTTGGCCCACAGTACTTTTACTTTTAGAGGTCCCAAAATGGTTATAATTTCTTTTAATATCAGAAGAAAAAAAATGAACTTTAAGTTGAAAAAAAAGGTTTAATATATGATATTAATATATTCATCCTTATACCAACAGTTGTAAAATATCACTTTTAATATTTTTTTTAAGGAGAGAGGATGAAGGCAAAAGTACTCAGGACCCACGAAAATCACAGCATGGCCATGCTTGTCTGTCAAAAAGGAAGGGCAAGAAACCCTTTCTCTCAGTTTTCATGTGTCAAGTCTTGGAGAAAACTCTGATTGGTCCTTACTGGATCATGCTCCAGATAAATCACTCAGCCTAAGAGGATGGAGGGCTCTGACTGCCCAGACAAGAGTCTCAAGCCTATCCCCAAAGGGGATACATCTACTCTGCATGAACACAAGGAATGGGGTTTCCTGTAAGAAAAAGAATTTTCTTTCATGAGTGTTCTGGTTTGAATGTATTATGTCCCCCCAAATGCCATTATCTTTGATGTAGTCTTGTATGGGCAGACTTATCAGTGTTAATTAGAGTGTAATTCTTTGAGTGTTTCCATGGAGCTGTGCCCCACCCAACTGTGGGTGATGACTCTGATGAGATAATTTCCACGGAGGCATGGCCCCACCCATTCAGGGTGGGCCTT
>PVKY010014070.1:0-10739 GCA_004027775.1 Bradypus variegatus | reverse complement strand
AGATGAAAGCACTGAAGTAGCTAGAGAAGGCCAGATCACAGAAGCACTTTCTGTTGGATACTTTCCATTTGCCCCTAAGGATCCACTCTCCATGTTCTGTTGCTTGGAAAGCTCATCTTTGTGGATCACATCAACAGGCTCCCTTTGGGATTTGGCAATGGGAGGCACTGGCAAGAAGTCTGAGGGCAGGAGTCTCAGAAGGTTGGTTTTCCTCCTCTACTGAAGGGCAGAGCTTGTCAGGTGGCTTTCACCAGCTCTGGATTCCCCCCGTCATTTTTAGGTCAAGGGTTAGTAATGCTAAATCCTCCTCATACCTCTGTGAAGAGTCCCTTTCATAAACTCTCTGAATTCAATTTTGAAGGTGCCATTCATTTCCTGCCAAGATCCTGACTCCCTTCTAGTGTGAGATAGGGATTTTAGATTTTATTCTGAATGAGATGGAAAATCACTGGAGGTTTTTAAGCATATAGGATATGATCTGACTTACATTTTTAAAAGATGCCTCTGGATGTGGGGTATTAAAGAACTTGGTGGGGAGGGTGGTGGTAGGGAAGGAAAAGTAGGCATGGAAAAAGGGAGAGCAGTTAGAAGCCTTTTACAGTAGTAAAGATAAGAGTGTTTAGACTAGGGTGGTAGCGGTAGAGGCAGTAAGTGGTCAAATTTTGGGTATATCACAAAGGTAGAGCCCAGAGGGTTTGGTGATCTATTGGATATGTAGTGTAAGAAAGAAAAAAAAGTAAAAGATGACTCAGGTTTTTGGCCCAAGAATGAATGAAGTTACCCTTTACTAAGATGGGGATGTCTGGGCAAAGTTTTGAGTGGCAAAAATCAAGGTCCAGTTTGGGATACATACAGTTCAAGGGTCTGTTAGAGATCCAAGTGGGGAAGTCAAATAGGCAGATGCACAGGGTCTGGAGTTCAGAGGTCTACCTACCCTGGAGGTGTGGTTTTGGGCATTGTAAGCTTAATGATAGCATTTAAGGCCATGGGCAGAGTACTGGTATAAACAGAGAAGAAATGAGGTTCAAGGATTGAGCTCTTTCTTAGAGAGCTGCTAAAGGATATGTTTCACCAAAAGGAAGCAGTAAAGCAAGAAAAAGATAAGTGATGAGGAAACAAGGAATCTGACAATAGAGGCAGAAAGAATTCTCATGTAAAGGGAGATCCCAGGACCCCAGGTCTCAAGGTGACCTGTCTCTAAATTGGAGCTAAAACGTGAAAGGACCTGGAAGGGATATAACCAAGAAAAAAAATAAAACTGCTTGAATATATTGGTAAGATGGTTTATATTTATGGCTCAAAGCTTAAGGATAAATTAAGAGATAGGAACAGAGAACACTAAGCAGATGGAAAAAGAATTACTAACATGTTATGTAAGTATGTATATTCAGAAAAAATGTAAACATAGAAAGTCAATGTATGTATTTATTATATGGAAAAGTCACAAAAATATATAGAATATTGATTTAACCATAAACTGTGATATAATTATGAGGATGCCAGGGAAAGGGGTATAAGAAAACTAAAAATCAAGAAATTATGGCATGAGCATATTTAAAATTAAAGACATATTACATGCTAGAACAGCTAAGTGCTAAAAGTGGCTGCTCCTAGATTTCAGGAAGTTGGGGCCATGGAGGGTACTGCTTTATTATAAATCTTGTAAAATAATTCTTAAAGATGAATTTGTGTGAATGTGTCATTTTGAATAAAAAATAAATGCATACCTATCAATTGGAAAGATGCTTTTTCAATAAAGAGAATAGTCATTGAAGAGTAACTTCAAATTCTAGGTGCCTACATATAGGCACATATAGGTGCCCACATATAGGTAGGCATATAGGTAGATTTGAATCAGTATATGCTGTGTCAAAATAGGTGTTAGATAAAGCATATGGACTCTTTTTTAAAAAGACAGATGACCATCTGCAGGAAAAAAGTGAAAATTTAACTGGACTGCTTAATTTAAAAAAAAGTAATGATATCTCTAAGAAATCATTAGGGACAATACCAATAAAATTCTTTCACTTTTATGGCAAAAAAATACCATAAATGAGGATGAAAGAAAAAAGTTGGGGAAAATATTTATATAACAATGTTCCAAAAGAGAAACTGTTAACAGGGTATGAATAGGCAATTCACAAATTAAGATTCACAAAATAAAATTCATTTGTAATCAAAGAAATGCAAATAAAAAGAACACCATTGTCTCAACAAAGATTTAAACAATTAAAATGAAAAAATAATTTTGAAAGGATGTGGGAATTAGCATTCTCATGTACTTTTTGAAAAGCAGTTCTATAAAATATACCAAGTATAAAATGTACATGCCCTGACCCTGAAATCTCATTTCCAGAAAATACCTTAAGAAGATGAAACAGAGGCTAGCTAAGCCAATTATAGCACATCTCCAATGGAATACTAAGGGTATATAACCAGGACCTAAACAAGTAAAAAAGCAGATTATGTAATAATATATGTAATATGATGCCATTATGTGCAAAACCATATGCCTTTAACAGGCAGATAACTAGAGGGATGTTCACTAAACTGTTAAGGTTTTCTCTGAATGATTTAACTACTACTTATTAAGTACCTCATTTAATCCTCACAATTTAATCTTGAACCACACAACTTGAAGTGGCAGAGCTGTTTCTGAAAGCCCCACTCAAAATTTCAGATTTTTCTTTCCTAATACCAAGTTTATTATCTTTTAAAAAAAACATTACATGATGCTGAGCTGTACACTTAAAGTTGGTTAAAATGGTGAATTGTTATATATATTGTACCACAATAAAAAAAAATTGAAAAAGGCATTAAAAATTCTCCAACATGTAGTCAAAATATTTGCAGTAATTCTGTTGGCTTGATGGCAGGAATTATAAGTACTTGTAATTTTTTTTTTAGTAAAAATTAAAATCCAAGGGATGCTTTTCAAGTGCTCCACCTGTTACTAAGAACTAGTTTTCAGTCCAGACACTTGGAATCCATCAATACCTAACATTTGCCTAACCAATTATGGTTTGCAAAAGATTGCTCAGTGCATTACCTTATTTTACTTCTTCATCACTTTCAGAGATGTCTTATTACAATAAACTGTTTCCTATATTTGTGAGCACATAATGAAGGGGAACAGAAAGTTTTGATCCACAGTATTGGCACAAAATGTGGGATGGGGGTATGAATATATTTAGTGTCCTGGAGAACAGAATCAATTATCTGGATGTCTGTACCATACCCTTCCACCCCAGCCCAGCACCCAAAAGGCAGTCAATGCTAGTTATGACACTGGTCTCTTGAGAACAAGACTGTCCGATAGCACAATTTCAAAGGAGTTTTGACTATTGCTTAGGGTTAAGGTTAGTAAAAAGCTAATAGTTAAATACATTATTCAAAAGATACACAGACTTTTTACAAAGTTGATACAAATGGACTGCAAAACACTGATATAGGTCCACAAATATCTTGTGCTTTATGAATTATGAAGAATTGCAGCTCTATATAAAACACCAGCTTTGGTACTAGCCAGACACATGCAGCTTAACATTTACTCATTTACAACCTTGCACATCTTGACTCTAGTTGTCTGTGACTTGCCTCGCTAGGCTGTCTTAAGAAATAAGTGAAATTCCCTGAAAACACCCAGCTAAATTTTGTATTAACCCATCCATAAATGCAAGGCCTAGGGATTAGAGGCTACCTCAGATCATCTACCTTGGTGCTTAACAACAAATGTATCAAACATTTAGAAACATATTTACCTCCAAACAAAAAGTTCCTTTCTAGTCTCTCCAAATTCCTACCTTTGCATTTAGCTACCACCCATGAGATTATAACCCGTTGGACTCAACTAGTTCAAGAGAGCCCACGAAGGAATGAGTTACTGTGCAATAGAAAGATGCTATCTTATCGCTCCCTGTGGAATCACACAGCTCTCTAATACTTACTCTCCCAAAACACTACCCCATCAAAATGGATCAACACATATGAATCACTGACATATACAGAAAAGAAATAAAACAAGCTTAGTTAAACAATGATTTTATTGCCTAAGTACATAGACAAATTTATGCAACCAGGGCAGAAGCTGTGGATGATTCACTGAAAAAGAAAAAAGGAAGAGAGAAGAGAGGGATTAATATTGGTCCTCCACATTCACAGAACAAATTTCCAAACAGCTGAAACAAACACCCTGCTATATAAAATGCACCAAACTACCGAGCTCCTGAATCAGTTCACTGTGTTTAAGACCTAACAAATAAAGATACTCACTCAGGCATCAAAGATCTGCCTAATATTGAGAAAAAACTTCACTGGTGGAACCCAATCATCATAGTAAACAATTCCTAGCAAAAATTACAACATAAACTTCCTGGGAGAAGTATGAACTGCAACTTTATACACACTCTTAAAAGGCATTTAAGGGGCTGTTCATGCCTAAATCTGAGGTCTGCAAATGATGGCTGTCTGCTCCTTTTTGTAAATAAAGTTTTACTGGAACACAGTCATGCCCATTTGTCTACCTATAGTTTGGCTGTTTTCCTGGTACAGTGGCAAAATTTAGGCTCACAAGGCCTAAAATATTTACTATCAGGCCCTATCAGAAAGTTTGCTGATCACTGTTCTAAATCAAGAAATAAATGATAACCATTTTCTATTCATACTTCCTTTGTTCCCAACAATAAAACTAACATTTCTTAATAAAAAGGTTGATACTCACTATTTCCAATTTGGGGGGAGAACTCGCTTTGTCTTATAATAGCGAGCTAATCGGTGAATTCGGCTCTCAATCAGAATCAGACGGAATTTAGCATCCTTATCCTAAAAATAAAATTTGACAGAATTCAAGAAAACCTCTTAAAATAATTAAGCATTATTTTAAAAAAGAATGTAGAACTATCACACAGTTTCACCAACGAAAACAATTAGCTACCAAACGTCCTGGAATAATCATAGAATAGGGCTCCCATGATGAGCATAAATCCTTAGGTGAAACTAAGTTAAATTTAAGGGTTCCAGAATGGTTAGTAGGAATAATATGCAAAACTCTGTAAATAAACACCCCAACATTTTCAACCAAATGGACATAATCAAAAATTTAGGGGAGCCAAAGCCAATCCCTTCTATGAATACTTTTATTTCAAAGCAATGCTTTGAAAATGAAAACCAGTCCTGTCTAGTTTATGCCTTAAGCCACCTTAGAAAACTCAAATCAGTCTGCATTATATTTTATTGAAGCCAGCCAGTAGAAGCAGTTGTATTTATCATTAGGCTTTTATTTTCTTACCTTTCTGTTCCTCTCAAGATGCTTTCGAACAGCAACAGCCTTCTTAATTAGATGGTAGAGATCTTCAGGAAGATCAGGAGCAAGTCCTTTGGACTTCAGAATTCTCAAGATTTTATTGCCTGTCACAAAACGTACTTGTGCAACACCATGTGAGTCTCTCAGGATCACACCTGGAAAAGAAATCATATTTTATAACTACCCATTCGAAACACATACACTGGAGAATGTGACACCAAAACTCAAGAGATCAAATCACATTCCAAATCTCCCATCTGTAAAATAGGGTTTACTTGCATGTATCACCAATGTCAACATGAGAGTGCACGCAAAGCTCACTCAGACATCCAAGGAAGGTTTAGCCATCACTAAGGAAAACCCTTTTGGTGGAAACTGCGAATGATGGAAGACTATCATCATAGTGAGCGTGCCACAATTTAGATGACGAAAGCAATTAATGAGATTTCTGCTATTGCATTTATTCTACAATTAGAACCAGTAAACAAGAACTTGTAATCAGAGATCCTTCTAAACAATTTACATTACTTCTTTTAAACCTCAAAATAAAACTATTCTTACTACTTGGCAATCAACTATGTATTTATTTCCTCATTTTATGCCCTACTTCCCCTAGACTATAAGCTCCAGGAAGGCAGACATTTTACCCCGTTTTTCACTACTGTATTCTCAGTGCCCAGAATTCTCAGTTGCACAAGGCAGTCCAACTTTTGCTGAACAAAACACAAGCAGAGATTCAAAACACAACAAACTCCAATATGACAATATTACGCAAAAGCATATAGGCTGTCTGGAACCAATCTAGACTCCTCCACTTTACAGATGTGAGGTCAGTTACTTAGTATAGCTAGTTACTTAGTAGTACCTCAGTTTCCTCAACTGTAAAATGGGGAATAACTACTAGTATTCATTCAAAGAATTAAACGAGGCTATTACATGTAAAAAGCTTGAAACTGTGCACCTAGTAAAATTAGACCTTAGTAAACGCTCATTGAAATTTCGTGAGCATCTTAATTTTATGGTCTGCCAGGTAAGAACTAGAGTTTTAACAAATCAAGGCTAAACATCGATCTTTAACAGTAAAGCCACAAAAACACGCAGAAGAATTTGAGTCACATTAGGGCAATTTACCCCAAGAACCATTTTCAGCAAGTAACACGAGGACAGACATTAAGAAGCTGTATTAGACAAAAGCACTCACCTATTTGTGAAGGAGTCAGGCCCTTCTTGGCCAGTTTGTAGATTTGCTCCTTCACGTCGTCAGATGTCAACTTCAGCCACTGTTTGTATAAAAGAAAGCGGCCTTAGGACAAGAAACCGGGATGGCGCCGCACCAGAGCGGCCCCCTACGCCCTCAAAGCCACGCTCCTCACGCACACAGGCGCCCTACCGCACCCGCGCCGCTTCCTTGGAGCGACTAATGCTCCCCCCCACCCCGACTTCTCTCCGGCCCCAGTAGGCTACTTACTGTGGGGACGCTGCGGCGATAGGGTAGAGCCGACTGGGACAGGCCCTTCCTGGGGAGACAAGCAGCCTCAGTGTAAGGTGGCGGCCCGTGCCACCCCTCCCTCGACCTGCTGCCAACCCTCACTCCTCTGCCCCGGACCCGCGGCCCAAGCCTGCAATCCCTTTTGGTACCCAAGCTCACCCAGGAGCATGCATGCGACCCATGATGGCGGCAGTCAGGCAGCTGAAAAGAGAGCGAGGGAGGAAACGCAGCAGGAAGCCACCTACCACGCAGGAAATGACCTCACACGTTCCAGTTTCCTCGCTTTCAGGAGGCAGAGCTACGCTGCGTACTCTCCGACGTCGGTATGACTACATATCCCGAAATGCATTTCAACGTTGTATAACTTTACGCGATCAAGAGGCCTGCACATCCTAGCCTGTACGAGTCTTTGGTTTGGCTCGCCGCCAGAGCGGGAAACTTTGTCTAATGCCAGCTTCCAAAGTCTCCAGCGTACTGGGACTGTGCGCTTCCGCGTGGTGCTCCCAACGACAAGATCGTGTAGGTTCGAATCCCGGGCTGGGAGTGGACCTGGATCAGCTAGAGGTGCAGTGATTGGTGACCTTGGGCGGTAATTGGCGCCCCCGGTGCCCAGCGGACTTTCAGCCGTACAAAATTGTTCATTCATTCTCTAGTACTGAGATCCTCATTTCCGTTAATGAATTCACAGGCGTCAATCGACAGGTATAATACCATGTGATAAGCGCTATGCTGGAAGTAATGGTAGTGGTTGCTGCAGTGCCAGCGCTTCAATTTCTTATTTCTACTAATGCCCTTAAGTGAGGGAATCTGTAAGGTTAAAAACCGGGCCTGGCCCCTCTCTCTCTACCTAAGCCAACTTGAAAGGTGAAATCACTGCCCTCCCCACTATGTGGCATCAGACACCCAGGGGAGTGAATCTCCCTGGCAACGTGGATTATGACTCCCAGGGAGGAATGTAGACATGGCATCGTGGGATGGAGAACATCTTGACCAAAAGGGGGATATGAAAGGAAATGAAATAAGCTTCAGTGGCAGAGAGATTCCAGAAGGAGCCGAGAGGTCACTCTGGTGGGCACTCTTGCGCACAATTTAGACAACCCTTTTGTAGCTGGTGGTAGATACCTGAAACTATGAAACTACAACCCAGAACCCATGAATCTTGAAGACAATTGTATAAAAATGTAGCTTATGAGGGGTGACAGTGGGATTGGGGGGGCCATGGGGACCACACTCCCCTTTGTCTAGTTTGTGGATGGACGAGTAGAAAAATAGGGGAAGGAAACAAACAAACAAACAAACAGACAAAGGCACCCAGTGTTCTTTTTTTTTACTTTAATTGTCCTTTTTCACTTTAATTATTATTCTTGCTATTTTTGTGTGTGTGCTAATGAAGGTGTCAGGGATTGATTTAGGTGATGAATGTACAACTATGTAATGGTACTGTGAACAATCGAATGTACGATTTGTTTTGTATGACTGCTTGGTATCTGAATATATCTCAATAAAATGAATATTAAAAAAAAAACGGGCCTGGGGATTTGAACCCTGTTCTGGCAGACTTCCTTGGGTTGCGCTCTCTCCACTTCACCGGGCTGTAGGCTGCTGGATTCTGCGGGGAGGAGTGTTGTGCAAATCCTCACGGGGAGCCATGTATCCAAGTGAGTACAGGCTAGAGCTTTAGGAATAAGATTGGAAAGAGCCAGAACTGGAGGTAGGGAGGTGAAGGGGAATGGGGAGGATGAAAGGGAGGAAATGAGACGTTTAATCACTCCTGGCAAAAAAGAACCACCACTGAGGAAGCTCTTTAAAGACCAATCCAGGGCCTAATACACAAGACTGCATTGAAAGAAACGGTGGATGAAACAGCTTTTTTAAAAAATAAAGGTGACCGGGGGAGGAGGGCGGTCAGTGAAATCAATAAATTCCTGTTGATAAGTTTAACTGATGAAACTTTAAAAGCATCTCTAAGTACTAAAACGTCCACCCCCACTCTTTAAACTTACCACTTTTTGATGAATAGTTTTTTCCAAAGTATTAGGAGTTACAATTCATTGGGAAATACTGGCTAATCTGTTTTTTCCTAGCAAAGGTGCATTCTTACCATTAGCAAAGTTTACATCTTTAGCCTAGATACGGAATAAGTATCCCAAACTTAACATGGCTCCAATTCCCAATCTCCAGCTCGGCCTACCTACACCAGACCACTTCATTTCAGTTAAGCTCTACCCAGTTGCTCAAACCAGAAATTGAGGAGTCTTGCATGTTTCCTCTTTGTCTCAATCCAATAAGAGTTATCTCAGCTCTACTACAAAAATATATCCTGAATATATTCACTTCCTATTTCCATTGCTACCCCCAATCTAAGCCCCCCATGGTCTCTTATCTGGGCAACTCAGTAGTATCACAACAATTTGTCCTTTTACTTGTGTCTCCACTCCAAACACATGCAATCCGTTCTCCACCTAGCAGTCAGAGTGATCTTTTAAAAATATATATCACATAATTTATTACTTCCCTGTTTAAAACCCTCCCATGCTTTCTCAATGCATTTAGTAAAAAATCCAAACTCCTGACTTCATGCCTTGTCACTCTCCCACTGGTTTTACAACACTCCAGGCACACATTCCTTTCTGACCCTCCAAGGTAACAAGCCTGTTCCTTGCCGGCTTAGAGTCTTTCCTCTTGCCATGACCTGTGATGCTCTTCCCGGGGTAGTTTTCTCAGGGGTAGTTTCAAATCCTAGCCTCAATATCATCTCAGAGAGACCTTACTGAGGAGGCCCATCTAAACTAGTCTTTCTCCTAACACGGAATCCTATTGTCTTTATATTACCTGACTGTCTGACATTTTCCTTTCATTGGCTTATTGGTTGTCAGTCTGCCTCCATTAAAATTTGAACTGAGACTAGAACTGTCATTGCATTAACCCCAACACCCAGAAAGTGTCTGCCAAAATGTTAGATTCTCAATAACTATTTGAGAGATTGGGCCTAAAAAAAGTAATTTTTTTCCCCTTTCAAGATGTCTGGACTACAGACTTTATCTCAGGAGACAGAACATAGTGGAAGGAGTCATGGTTTGGCAATCTAGACTTGGATTGTAGTCCATCTGTTTGTGATTGCAATCAAGTCAGTTACTTAGTTACACATGAGTTTTTTAAGTTCTCAAGTCTTGTTGGAATAATTGTCAAACCCTAAGTATAGTTATGTCTTGTAGTAGAATGATTGAAGGACTATCTGTAATATAAACACTACTGCTGGATTGACCTGGGAATACCACTCTGACCCCCCCCCCCAAAAAAAAGAAATCAGTTAAAAAGACAATATAAACTTTCTAGTGAGGATATAGAAATGTTGACTCAAATATTGATCTATGCAGTAGGGATTATAACTATTATTACAGGTTTTCTGTTGGTTTTGAATCTTGTTAAACCCTTCAACTAGTTTTTAATTCACTTTATTCAGACATGTTTGTGTATTCAATAATATCAAAAAGGAAATATGATGTAAGTATGTGCATGTTTACTTTGAATCAAATAGTGTTTACTTTCTATTAAGCCATGCCTCCATTGCCTTTATATGCAGCATACTTTCTTGAGAATTTTTTTTTTTTGGAATGTTCTGATTTATAAAGATGTAAAAGAGGAAATTATAATTCCATTATCTAGAAGATAGTCACTATTAACACAATTATTTCTTTATTAAAGGAAGAGGTTCAGTGTTCAAAGAGTTTAAAAATTCAGTGTATGGATCTTTTTCTTTTCATTTTTTTCTATTTTATTGAGATTATTCACATACCGTACATTCATCCAAAGTGTGCAAACACTTGTTCATGGTACCATTATATAGTTGTGCATCCATCACAATGATTTTCAATTTTAGAACATTTTCATTACTCCAGAATGAAATAAAAAGAAAAGAAAACTCAAATCCTCCCATACCCCTACCCC
>PVKY010014069.1:0-10739 GCA_004027775.1 Bradypus variegatus | reverse complement strand
TTTTGAATTGATTTAGCATTAGTTGTTTAAATTCCTGTATCTCAGCTGAAGTGTACATTTGTTCCTTTGACTGGGCCATACGTTCATTTTTCTTAGTGTAGGTTATAATTTTCTGTCGTCTAGGCATGGTTTCCTTGGTTACCCCAATCAAGTTTTCCCAGACCAGAACAGGCTCAAGTCCCAGAGGGAAGAAATATTCAATATCTGGTTTCCCTGAGGGTGTGTCTTAGAAAATTGGCACACACTGTGATCCCTCAGTTCACTGTGCTTTTCTGCCCAGCAAGTGATGCCTGTTAGCCTATAATTCTTGACTGGTGTGAGGAGGTATGGCCATATTCTCCCAGGCTCTGGCATCTGGTTCTAAAAGGAAAGGGCCCCACCCCTTTCCTCTTAGAGAAGATAGACCCCCTAGGGGGAGGTCATTAGCATTTCAGTGGTCTCTCTCTCTGCTTGTGCTATCTCCACCCTTTTCTCAGTCACAGCACTGGTAACTGAAAATGGCTGGGGCTTTCTCCACTGAGTGGAAAAAGAAACAGATGGTCTCCTTCAGACCTAGTCCAAGGTAACCCTCCGGCTCTCCAAGGTCAGTTGTCACCCAAAGCCTCTGTCTGTTTTTTGGGGAATCATACCTGCAGTGAGCAGTTCACACTCACTACTTAAAACCCCAGTTGGAGCTCAGCTGAGCTATATTCACCTGCTGGGAGAGAGCTTATCTCTGGCACCACGAGGGTTTGCAGCTCGGGCTATGGGGGAGGGAGTCTCATGACTTGGATCCGCAGGTTTCACTTACAGATTTTATGCTGTGATCTCGGGCATTCCTCCCAGTTCAGGTTGGTGTATGATGAATGGACAGTCTCGTTTGTCCCCTGCAGTTGTTCTGGATTATTTACTAGTGGTTTCTGGTTTTTTTCAGTTGTTCCAGGGGGACTACTTAGCTTCCACTCCTCTCTATTCCAGCATCTTCCCTGTCTTGGGCTACTTCTTTTTTCACCTAAAGTTGATGATAAGTTACACCACCTGAAATTCTGCCTGTGGAGAGGATTTTCCTTCATCACTGCTTTTCAAGAGTATCTTGAATAAGGATGCAGCACAATTGTTATCTATTTTGAAATGGCAACCACATATTTAGTTGAAAAGTCCTGTAAATCATGCTCAGGGTTTTTCCTCCTGTGTCACCTGTTCCCAAGGTCTTCCTTGTAAGGACAGGCTGAGCTGAGGGAGGAGGGCTGGTACTGTGTGGTGGATTTCTTGAGGGACTGGGCTACGTGCATGGGTAGCTTCCTTCTTCTGTTTCCTGATGTCTCCATTGCTGTCAGTGAGCTTAGTGAGGTGGGTCACACCTTTTCAGACTCAAAACATTCAGGGGAATCTGGGAATTTAAGATCTTGGGGAAGGATTATCAACCCAAATGATGACAGCCTGTGTCAGGATGCCATTTTTTTTTTCATGTATCTATGATCTTGGCATAGTGGACTGACCTTAGTGGAGAGTTTAACCTTCTTAGGAGCTTGGTCCCTCTGATGATGAGGTCTCAGGCCTGATTCTCAGCTTTTCCTTCCATTATAGGAGACGAGAACTTCTTTATATGCTACCAAGAGGCCTTCTGGCTTTTATACTTGGTTTACAGTTGCCTGTTACTTGCCTCAGCCTTTTGCTCAGTAGCTTCAATAGATCCTACAAATCCTTTGGTCCTTAAAATTACTTCCCCTCAAGCTTTTTTTTAGTCATATTTTTAAATTGCAGAATATAACATATATACATAAAAGTGATACATAAAAGAACTCCTATGCCAGTTAAGTCCCAAAACCCAGAAGCAATAGCCTCTTCAAGAACATCAACTGGATGTGTCCCCTTTTCCCGTAATATCGACACCCCTTTTCAACATGATCAAGTTAAGTTGGTCACTGTCTAGACATCCCTGAAGATCCAGAGTGTGATTAAACTAGAGGAAGGGGTAGCAACAGACAAGATGGAATTTAACAAAGGATTATGAATACTGAATCTCTATATAATTTTCTTCTTCCTAGTTGCTAGGGTATTAGAATAGCTAGAAGGAAATAATTGAAAAGGTGTAGCCACTTGCTAAATTGTAATTTGAAAGTTATCACCTTTTTGTATATGTTATGTTTCACAATAAGAAAATAACTGAAACTATGGTACTAACTTGTAATATTTTTGGAAATTTCCTATATAACTACTTGTGAAATCATACTTTGTAAGATACTACCTTTTTGCACATGTGTTATATTTAACAATAAGGAAATAACTGAGACTGTGGAACTGTAACCCATAATTTTGCTCTTTAACTACTTGCTAAATTGCACTTGGAAAGGTATCAAAATTCTCAGTGTCATACAGGAATAAGCATTTCCATTGCATTCATACAACTGCAGATCAGCTGAAGTTGAGGGGAGCTGACTGACACTAAGAGCGTTTAGGGTATAATAAGGCAGGGCCTGATGTGCTCAGTGTACCTTTACTGCAGTCAAAAAAAGGAGGCGGTCTTGAAAGATTGTGGTTCAGAATCTCATGAGAGACCCAGCATTAGGACATGGAGAGAAAGACCAAGAATTGGAGACAGAGCTCACGTCTGAGTGTGAGACTGAGAACTGGAGCCTGTTAAGTCCAGACAGCATCTGAGGGACTCAGGAGTCAAAGGGGCAGCTCAGCAGCATAGAAGGCACAGAGCAGGGCTAGGACACAAGGCTTCTGAGCTGGCAGACATGATGGGGGATGGGAGAATAACCAGAGTTGCCAAATCCTATCATCTCTCCCTGGACCAGCCCTTTGGAGGGGGGGATGGTGGCTGGGGAGGGGTTGAGGGAGACATGGCTGATATCAGCTCACCTGCTGGGTCTGTGATACCCTAGGACCTGGTGCTTGCCAGAGAGTTCTGGCCAGCTTGGGGTGTGTACTCCCTGTCCACCTCAACTCCCATGGAACCCCCAATCTGGGCAGGCAGCACTCAGGGGTGAAGGGCAAGGGATAGATGAGATTTGAAGAAAGAGCAAGGGCTCCATGCTGTGCTTTCTATCCACTCCCAACAAAGAGTCAGATTCCAATTTGGACACTCACTATGAGGGAAGCAGCACCCAATGGGACAAGAAGATAGCATCATCGGGCTTGGGGTGGCTGGGCTTATCTTAAACCAGTTCCTATACGTTCAGGTGGGAAGGAGCAGGGAATGAGAGCAAGTTCCCGTCAATAGACCCAACCTAACTCCATATTGCAGGATGTCAGAGGGCACCTTTTACGTAGGCTGCAACGTGGATGAGGGTCCCTGGAGCTCGTCCACCCGAACTTGCACCCCCAACTTTCCTGCCCCAGGCAGACATCGCTAGTCAATCCCAGGTTGTGTTCCTCCAGGAAAGGGTCACAGTATCTCCTCCACTTGAGAACTCACACACACACCTGCTGATTCTCAGAGCATTTTGTGAGTACTATGGATTGCGAGTGTCTGTCATCATCTTCCCTGATCTGTCACTGAGGCCAGGACCTCCTGGAGCTTGTGAGACAGAGATCTGGTGACACAGAGTTGGTGCAGACCTGGTCAGTTCTTTATTGGGAAGGGGATGCATTCTGTAATCCGACAAACCTGTGAGCCCAGAAAGATTTCAAGTTCAAGTTCTAGCTGGGTTGCTGTGAGTTCATAGCTGCCCTGGAGAAAACCACGGGTGTGACAATTATGCCAACGCCAATAGGCCTGGATGATGCGGGCAGCACTGACCAGGCGGCAGAAGCGCCGGCGGACGCGCCACATACGGACCCAGGCCTGCAGCCGGACGACTGCCCACTCTTGCCGTGCATAGTAATCCAGTGCCGCCCACCGCCTCCTCTCCAGCAGCCTTGCCAGTGTCAGCCTCCACCAGCTCTGGATGATCCAGGCCCTGAGGGCTGCATGCAGCAGCTTCCGGCGCACCAGGGTCCCGCGCCACCAGGCCTGGATCTTTGTGGCTGCCTCATCTTTGTCAGTGTGCTTCATTGGTTTGGGGTGATGGCAAGGAAAAAGAAGGGACACTTAGGAAATGTTCATCACCCACTAGGAAGGAGACATGATGTTCTAACAACTTCCCTTCCTCTGACAGTTAGGAGCTCTGAATGTCCTGCTTCTGCCACTCCATAGTAAATGCCTTGATCCCTGACCCTAAGTGAACTCACTTGCAAAGAGAGGCAGCAAAGCTGCCTTTGCTAACTCATCCAAATTTACATGGACCTGGGGTCCAGTCTAGGGCAAGGCTGCCATAATCTGTGGTTCAAGGTTACCAAGTCAGCTTGAACTCCCCCCACCCCCCAAACAGGGATCCCATCCTTTCCCTCAGACCTCAGAATTAGTATCTCTTTTCCTGCTGCCCTCTCATCCCTGACTCTAAATCCATAACCTGCTCTCCCCTCCTGTCACACCATGGTATTAAAAGTTTTATGCTCCACTCGGTTTGGGATCTTCCTAGCCTACTTCTTTCACTTCCACTGATGCTCACACCTTAAACTTCAGTTAACATGCACACGCCTGCACATATGTGCGCACACACACTGTCACCCAGTTCTAGACTCAGGTTTCCCTTTTGTTGGTCATACGCATCCCAAACACAGCCCTCACCATACCATTCCTCAGTCTTGTGTGGTCTGGTTCTCCCTTTTGGGGGTTCCTTCTCCCTACAAACAACTCTCCATGTCCCAGCCACTCACATTTCTCAGACTGAGAAGGGAAGGGGAGAAAGGAGAGCCAAGGATGAGTCCATCCCTGTTCACTCCAGTTCTCCATCGGGCAACCATTTAGCACGGTCACTCTAGAACATTCCCAGTCCATGATGCTTGCTCCTGAGTAATCCTTAATAGCACCACCTCTCACACATGGAAGTGCCCAGCTTTGGAGACCAATTTCCTGATCACCCCATGCTATGCTAAGTCTCCCCATCACTGCTGGATAGCTCAGGTCAGAGATATCTCAAGTCAGGGGTCCCGCAATCTTGAGTGCCCTCACCAACCTACCCTTGGTGGTGAGGGTGGAGGTTTTTCTGATGTTTTTTTCCTTTCTTCCTCCTCTCTCATTTTTTTCATTACTTTTTCATCATAATTTTCAATTATGATCTCGCACACTTGGCCATCCTTCTGTAATCAGAGTTTGGGGGACAAATTGTGGGTAAAGTTGTTCCCTGTAGAACCCATGTTAATCCCAAACATGCTCAACCTCCTTGTCTACCCAAAGGCTCTAGACATAGGGCCTGCCTCCTGTGTTAACTAAGGAAATCTGCCCTCCCCTGCCTGCAATGCTGGGGCAACTGGCTATTTCTTACACAAAACCTAATGCCCATGACTTGTTGATAGATGGTTCAAATCCTTTCAGGTCTGCAATCCCCTAAATTGCCCATGGTTAGGGGCTAGATAGCTCCATCCCCCTCAGGTCTGGCCACCTCCTGCTGTGGTTCTGGCTGGGACAGTGGAGGAGAAAGAGCGCAATGATGTCATAAGGGCAGCTGTGAAGCAGGCACCAATATGGCTCCCAACTGTAATGCCCTTTTCAGTGAAGGAAGAACTGCCTGTTCTTTCCTACCAGAAATGTACAATCCTTGGCTGCAAAGGCAGGACACTGGAAATACTGAACCACTGGCACAGAGATGTGTAAAGTTAGTCATTTTTCTCTGGGTGTTTAAAACAAAATTGAGACAACCTAAAAAATCAATCAGTAGAGAATTCAGTTACATGGATTTATGTCCAATCAAACATTGAATGCAAATAATAAGAATGAATTTGTAGTAAGTTTTGAAACATGTACTTCCCAAAGGAGATTTACAAATGTATAATAAGCACATGAAAAGATGCCTAACAGAATTATGTATGAGGGAAATGAAAATTAGTAGCACAATGGGATAACCCTGCAACCAAGAGAATGGCTAAATAAAATGGCTGACATCCCTAAATATTGTTAAGAATATAGATCAGCTGGAATATTACACACTGTTGGTGCACAGGTTAAAATGGCAGAACCACTTTGGAAAACTATTTGGCATTTTCTAATATAGTTAAACTGACATCTACTTTATAACTCAAAAGTTCTATTGCTAGGTATTTACACCAGAGAAATAAAAATATGTATCTAGGACAGACATGAATATTTATAGCAGCTTTATTCAAAATATGTCAAAACTGGAAACAACTCAATTGTCCATCAACAGATGACTTACCAAAGAAATAGTGGCATAGTCTTAGAATGAAATTATTCTCAGTTATAAAAGTGAACAGAGACTTCCAGGAAGACAGCGGAGTAGTTGAGGCATATTGGACTTCTCCTCTGTCAGAGTAACTGGAAAGGGGCTGAAGGACACCAGGGATTGCAGTTCCGGGGTGTGACTGGCCATAGAGGGTCCCTCACAGTACGTGGGGGATACCAACAAAAATGGAGGAGAGACAGTGGCTGGAGGGATGTGGAGGGGTGTGGTGAGTGTGTTTCCCATTGGGATCCCCCCACCCCAGGCCGGCAGCAGCAAAACCGTGCTGGGCAAGGGAGTGAGCAGCAGCTCTCCATTCCCATGCCCCTACCTTGTCAGTTTGCTGGGGGATGATCCTCCACAGCCAGACAGCAGGGAGCTCCCATGAGGGAACCCATCAAGTGGCTACTGCTCTCCCCCCATGGAAGTCGGGTGGGGTGCAATGGCAAGAAGCAGGGAAGGGAGAGGTGCCATGCTGGCAATCGGGAGCTCATCCCATACCCCAGAGACTCCCAGATATGAGGCAGGCAGAGAACAAGCAAGCAGGGCCCATGGCCCACCTACAAGGTGCCCTTGATCAGGCTCCCTACCTATCTGCTAGGGGCCCACGTTGGAGCCCCAGGACCAGGATTCCCCAGAGCACATGGAAATCTGGAACACTGACTGGTTCCCCACCTGGTCTGGACTCTGCTCAATGCACAGAAGTTTGGGGGAATACCTACTTGAGGGCACCACCTGCTGGTAGGTTAGGGAAACTGCACTCCAGCAAACCAAATTATATATAAATGCCCAATTAATTCTGCACTTCCCAAAATAACCCTATCAAGACAAGCAAATGCCCTGAAGCCAGCAGAAAATTACAAAGTACTTGAAGGATATAGAATATATGGACAAGCCACATGAACAAATTTAAAAGCCAGAAGAGACACAAAATTTGGAACAATTAATCAAAGAAGTACACACTAATATCAACATTATGGTTCACAACATAAAGGACATGAAGAAGACCCTAGAAGTGCATAAAGAAGAATTTGCAAGAGTAAATTAAAAAAATAGCAGATTTTATGGAAATAAAAGATACTGTTGACCAAATTAAAAATATTCTTGAGACACACAACACCAGAATTGAAAAAGTAGAGAAAAGAATTAGCGGGCTTAAAGATAATGTGATGGAAAGTGAAAGTACAGAATGAATGGTGAAAAAAATAAAAAAATTTGAAATGGTTCTCAGGGAAATGATGGACAACATGAAGCCCACAAATATAAGAATCATTGATGTTCCAGAAGGGGCAGAGAAGAGTAAAGGGCTAAGAAGAGCATTTGAAGAAATTATTGGGGAAACTTCCCAACCCTTCTAAATGACATAAATATGCACATTAAAGATGCCCAATGAACTCCAAATAGAATAAATTCAAGTAAACCTACTCTGAGACATATACTGATTAGACTGTCAAATGCTGAAGAGGAGAAACTTCTGAAAGCAGCAAGGGAGAAGTGATTCACTACATACAAGGGAAACAACAAAAGACTAAGTATTGACTATTCAGCAGGCACCATGGAGTCAAAAAGGCAGTGGTATGACTTATTTAAGACTCTGAAAGTGAAACATTGCAGCCAAGAATTCTTACCCAGCAAAGCTTTCCTTCAAAATTGAGGGAGAGTTTAAAATTTTCACAGTCAAACAAATGCTGAGAGAATATGTTAATAAGAGACCTGCCCTGCAAGAAATACTAAAGTGAGCTCTACCAGCTGAGAAAAAAAGAAAGGAGAGAGAGGTCTGGAGAAGAATACAGAATTGAAGACTTATCAGTGAGGGTAACTTGAGGCAAAAAAAAAAAAAAAAGACAAAGGGAAAAAAATAGATCTAACAACTAAAAACCAAAAGATAAGATAGCTGGTTCAAGAACTCCCTTCACAGTAATAACTTTGAATATGAATGGATTAAACTCTCCAATTAAAAGATGCAGACTGGTAGAATGGATTAAAAAATATGACCCAGAAATATGCTGTTTACAAGAGACTCATCTTAGACCCTGTGACACAAAGAGGCTGAAATGAATGGATGGAAAAAAAATATTCCACGCAAACTTCAATCAAAGGAAAGCTGGGGTAGCTACACTAATATCAGACAAAATAGACTTTAAATGCAAATATATCAAAAGAGATAAAGAATGACACTATTTATTAATAAAAGAGATAATTCACCAAGAAAAAATAGCAATTATAAATGTTTATGCACCCAATCAAGGAGGTCCAAAATACAGGAGACAAACATTGGCTAAACAGAAGGGAGCAATAGACTCATCTACAATAATAATGGGAGACTTCAATACATCACTCTCTTCTATAGATAGAGAGAACTAGACAGAGGACCAATAAGAAAATTGAGAACCTAAACAATATGATAGATGAATTAGACTTACCAGACATATATAGATCGTTACATCCCAAAGTACCAGAATATACATTCTTCTCTAGTGTCCATGGAACATATCCAGGATAGATCATATGCCGGGGCACAAAACAACTCTTAATAAATTTTAAAAGACTGAAATTATTCAAAGCACATTCTCTGACCACAGTGGAATGCAACTAGAAATCAACAACCACCAAAGAACCATATCTTTCACAAATATATGGAGGTTAAACAACACACTTCTGAACAATCAGTGGGTAAAAGAAGAAATTGCAAGAGAAATTGGTAAATAACTAGAGATGAATGAAAATGAGAACATAAGATATCAAAACCTGTGGGATGCAGTGAAAGCAATAAAGAGCTAAAACTAAAGACCTAACTGAACAACTGAAGATGCTAGAGAATGGTCAGCAAACTAACCCTAAAGCAAGTAGACAAAAAGAAATAACAAAGACTAAAGCATAAATAAATGAGCTGGAGAACAACAACAACAACAACAACATAGCAACAAAAAAACAATAAAGAGAATAAATAAAACCAAAAGTTGGTTCTTTGAGAAGATCAACAAGATCGATAGACCCTTAGCTACACTGACAAAGTCAAAAAGAGAGAAAGACCCAAATAAACAGAATCAGAAATGAGAAGGGCATAGTTACTACAGATCTTGAAGAAATAAAAAAAATCCTAAGAGGATATTAGGAACAACTAGAAGCTAGATAATTTAGAGGAAATGGATAATCTCCTAGAAACATATGAACAACCTAGACTGACCCAAGAAGAAATAGAAGACCTCAACAAACCAATCACAACAAAGAGATCCAATAAGTCATCAAAAATCTACCTACAAATAAAAGTCTAGGGCCTGATGGCTTCACAGGGGAATTTTAGCAAATTTTCCAGAACGAACTGTTACCATTCCTGATCAAACTCTTACAAAAAATCAAAGAACAAGGAACCTTACCTAACTCGTTTTATGAAATGAACATCACTCTGATACCCAAACCAGATAAAGACATTACAAAAAAGGAAAACTATAGGCCAATCTCCCTAATGAATATAGATGCAAAAATTCTAAACAAAATACTTGCAAATTGAACCCAAAGGCACATTAAAGGAATAATACACCATGACCAAGTGGGGTTCATTCCTGGCATGCAAGGATGGTTCAACATAAGAAAATCAATCAATGTAATTCAACACATTAACAAATTGAAGGGGAAAAATCAAATGATTATCTTGATAGATGCTGAAAAAGCATTTGACAAAATTCAACATCCCTTTCTGATAAAAACACTTCAAAAGGTAGGAATTGAAGGGACCTTCCTCAATATGATAAAGGGCATATATGAAAAACCCACAGCCAGCACAGTACTCAACAGTGAGAGACTGAAACACCTCTACACAGAAAATTATAAAATTTTACTAAAAGAAATAAAAAAGGATCTAAATAAGTGGAAAAATATTCTATGTTCATGGTTAGGGAGACTAAATATTGTTAAGATGTCAATTCTACCCAAACTGATCAACAGATTCAATGCAATCCCAATCCAAATTCCAACAATCTACTTCAAAGATTTGGGAAAGCTAGTTACCAAATTTATTTGGAAGGGAAAAGGCTCTCGAATTGCCAGAAACATCTTGAAAAAGAAGAACAAAGTGGGGAGACTTAAACTTCCAGATTTTGAAGCCTACTATAAAGCTACAGTGGTCAAACCAGCATGGTATTGGTATAAAGACAAACATATTGATCAATGGAATTGAATCATGAGTTCAGAAATAGACCCCCAGATATATGGTCATCTGATATTTGATTAGGCCCTTGTTCTGGTTTGCTAATGCTTCCATTATGCAAAACACCAGAAATGGATTGGCTTTTATAAAGGGGTGTTATTTGGTTACAAATTTACAGCTTAAAGGCCATGAAAATGTCCAAATTAAGGCATCAACACAAGTATAACTTCACTGAAGGAAGGCCAATGGTGTCCAGAAAACCTCTGTTAGCTGGAAAGTCACGTGGCTGGTGGTGCTGATCATGGTTGCTTTCCAGCTCCTCTCTCAGCTCCTGTGCATTCTTCAGAATGTTGCTCTTGGGGTGTTTGTCCTCTCTTAGCTTCTCT
>PVKY010014068.1:0-10733 GCA_004027775.1 Bradypus variegatus | reverse complement strand
GGTTCTCTTGGCAGGTGACCCGCCGGTGACCGAAAGCTAGTCGTCTGCCCCTGCTCATCTCGCTGGTGGTCCTAACCAGCCATCCTGCCACCCCACCGGTGCCTCCTGGACTCCCTACGCTGGCTTCAGCCCCTCCACAATCTCCACCCCCCCTTTCCCAGGGCCTGTCATATCCAGGGACAAACAGGCCTGGGGGCCCCCTTTTCAGAAAACCTTCAGTGATTTTGCTCCTGTCTCTTCCTCTCCTGCCTTCCTTTGGCTGCCTAACCCTTGGAATGTGCCGTCTCCTCTGTCTGCGTCTATGTCCGATCTGCCGGGAGGCCCAGGCTCAGCCTAGCACTCGCTGTCGACACCAGCTTCCCGGTGGTTTTCCTCTAGATCCCACAACCACCTCAAGGGAGGGAAGGCTCTTATCCCCAGCTGCAGACGGGATCCCGAGGCTGAGCGGGGTGAGGGGTGGACCCAGAGTCATGGCAGACGTGGCCATATGTGACTCTCGCCATCTCACAGGAGAGCACAGACCCTTGAGGCAGGGCTCTTTCCCTGCCGGCCCATGTCATAGCCCCGGGAGCTGCCCTGTGACCAGCTCCTGCGTCCTCCTCTTCCAGTGCCTCAACACCTGTTGGGAGACTCTCTTCTGAGAACTATTTTTATGAGCTTGTCCATGCCCTCCAGAAGCATCTCTGGCTCCCTATGGCCGTGCAAGCCCAGAAGCTCCTCCTGGCTTTCAAGGCCTCTCAAGCCTCGGACCTGCCCCATCCCAGCTAGCACCTGGATGCCAAGCCCCCAATCGACCCAGCTCTCCAGGCCCAGCTCCCAGGTTAACCGTGTGCTGGACCCTGGGCAAGAGGCTGCACGGGGCCAGCAGTGGCCACTCCTCTGCTGCACCCCCCTTGGCAGCCGCCCCGACCCTCCCGGCCACGGCGGCGCCTCCCTGCTGGCCACTTGCCGGCCCCCGGTGGAGAAGCTCAGCGTGCAGGCAGGTGAGCCCCTCTCTGTGCCTCAGCCGCTGCGTGCAGGGAATGGAGCTGCCTGGAGCACCTGCCCTGAAGGAGCACGGTGAGCACTGCATGAGCCCGTGAAGCCCAACCATATGCCCACACCAGGAAATTCACATTAAATGCGGGCATTTCACTGCAGTCACGGTTGTCGGCACCGATGTTCCTACTTCTGCAGCTGGCAGCACCTGCCCGGCAGTCAGGGTTTTGATGGGTTTGAGCTCTGCCTCCATGGGCCATGGCTGGGCTCCTCCCTGCTCTCTGGTTCCTGCAGCCCAAGCTGGGCATGTGGGGGTCACTGAAGGGGGTTCAGGTCAATCAATGCCATCAGTGCTCACAGCAGGGAGCTGAAAGGTGGACACTGCAATGTCCATCGACGGATGGATAAACAGATGGGGTCTATACATCTCACAGAATATTATTCAGCCATGAAAAATGAATGAAGCGCTGATCCATGCTACAATGTGGATGAACCCTGAAAACAGGCTGAGTGAAAGAGGCCAGACACAAAAGAGCACATATGGTAGGATTCCACTTACATAAAATGCCCAGAATAGGCAAATCTATAGAGAAAGCAAGTAGATTAGAGGTGGCTGGGGGCTGGGGGATGTGGGGGGTGGGGAGTGACTGCTGATGGGTACAGGGTTTCCTTTAGGGGTGATGGAATGTTCTGGAATTAGAGGTGATGGGTGTAAAACATTGTGAATATACTAAATGTCACTGAATAGTACACTTTAAAATGGTAAATTTATGTGTTGTGTATTTTGCCACAAAAAAAGATAGAGTAAATGGGAAAAAATGCACCCTCCATACATGACAAAATGTAATTCTAACAGGCACATGTGAAGAAATAAAAATCCGAGACGAACTTAAAAACCTGCCTCCAGTGGCAGCTGTGCCTGACTCTTCCTTTTGGCTTCTCTATGTCCGGTCTTACCCGTGGCAGACGTGATTCCCTCACACGATGAAGACATGATCCAAGTGTAAAACCAGTCACCAGGATTATGGATGCAGAGTTCACCCAAATCCCTAACGTTTCCCGAGAGGAGGGGAACACGTTCCCTATAACTCATGGAATTCGGGCGAGCATAGGGAAAGACTTTGGAAACTTCTCAGGAGGGCAGGCTCCTTCTGGTTCTCTCTGATGTGAATCAGTCACCCCTCCATCTCTGAATGCTTTTCGAGTCCCCGGTCCTGATGGTGGCAGGAGAGGGTCCAGGAGGAGGGGGTGCTGCCCCCCAACATGGGAAGTTCTGAGTGTGTCCTTCCAAGGCCTCTTGACATCTTCATTGGAGTCGGCTGGCCTTGGGGTACACTTGTTGCTCACTGAATCAGAAGACGTGGACTGGGCTCCTGCTGTGTGCAAACATGTTCCTCGGAGGGCTGGGGTGACACAGAACATGAGGCCTCCATAGACGGATGTCTGACATGCTCAGGAGCAGGCGGTGCCGTGAAGAGGATTGTGGGGTGGTAAAGGGGTGTGGTTTGGGGAGGCTGATGGTGTGTGGGTGAGGGGGTCAGGGCAGCTCTCGGAAAGGGTGACCTTGAGCACAGACCTGGCGGAAGGGAGTGTCATGAGAACATCAGGGAGCATGTCCTGGGTGGGGGGCAGACCCACCACAGAGTCCCCAAGGTGAGGACATGTCCCGGGACCAGCAAGCAGGCCAGTGGGGTGAAGCCCCGAAACAACAGGGGTGCCCAGAGAAGGGGGAGAACTGAGCAGAGGCTGGGAGCCTTGGGGCCCTGCGGACACTGGGTAAGCACTAGAATTTTTCTCACTGTAGTCACACACACATATTTATATTACATAAAAATTTCCAGTTTGAGAAATCTTAGGTATACAATTTGGTGGCACCAATAACTCTTACAGTGTTACGCTGTCATCACCACCAGCCGTCACCAAGATCCTTTCATCATCCCAAATGGAAACTCTGCACCCACTACTCAGCCACTCTCCATCCCCCACAACCCCCGGCTCCTGGAATCCTACTGGAATCCTACTGTGTCGCTTATTTTACACAACATGATGTCTTGAAGGTTAATCCATGTTTTCACATGTATCAGAACTTCATTCCTTTTTATGGCTGAATAACATGTATTATATTATTATTGTATTATATGTATATACCACATTTTATTTATCCATTCATTAGTCAATTAACACTTGGGATTCTTCGATCTTCTTGGCAATTGCAAGAATTGCCATAAATATCAGTGTGCAAATATCTGTTCACGCCCCTGCTTTCAGTTCTTTGGGGTATATACTTGGGAATGAAATTGCCGTGTCATACGGCAACTCTGTTTAGCTTTTTGTGGACCTGCCAAACTGTTCTCCATGGTGGCTGCACCATTTCACATTCCCAACAGCAATCCACGAGAGTTCCAATTTCTTCACATCCTCCCCAACGCTTGTGCCTTTCTCTTCTTTTTTCCTTTAAAATCATAGCCATCCTAGAGGGTGTGAAGTGGTGTCTCACCGTAGTTCTGATTCACATTTCCCTAATGGCTAATTGATGTTGCACATCTTGTCAAGTGCTTCTTGGCCACGGGCCTGAGGGATCGGGTGTCGTTGCTGGACTTGTGCTGGAAAGGCTCCCACAGATGTGGATGCAGCCCTGGCCGAGGAAGCGGGAGAGGAAGCCAGGGCAGCTCTCCAGGCAGGGGAAAGGCGAGACGTGTCTCGATTCAGGACTGACTGACCAGGATTCTGACGAGGATTACGTTAGTCAGTGCGTAGAAAATACCTAACAGTATAGGGCTTTGCTGCGGTGAAAGTGATGCTTTAAATAGAGCAGGAATGGGGGTGGGGGAGAAATCCAGGAACTTGTGTCTGACTCTGGTCCCAGCCACATGGCCTGGCCTGCCCCAGCCTGGCCCTGAACTCAAGGAGCTTCCAGTGCAGTGTGGCAGGGCTCTGGGAGTCGGGTGCACCAGGCAGAGCCCTGCACCCTCTCCCACCCACTGACAACAGCATCAGAGACACAAACGACCCTCCTGCTTATGTGGCTTAGCCTGTGCTCTTTTACCACGTGCCTTACACGTACAAACTCATCTAGTCCTCCAAAGGCCCTATGGGACAGGTGCTGCTCTCACCCTCTGCACAGATGAGGAAACTAAGGCCGCTGCACTAACTGTCCTCCAGCCTGGCTCCACGGCCCTTCTCCAGCAGAGGTCCGGCCTGGTGAGCGGCAATGCCGGGTGTGTGTCCCTGCTACAGTGCCTGGGTGGCAGGGTGAAGCCCCAAGACTTGGCTTGACAGTCAAGGCCCCCTGGCCTGCCGGGCCCCATGCTCTCCATCCTTCCTGGGGCACCTGCCATTCCCCAAACATACCCGCATGTCCCACCTCCAAGCCTTTATTCAGGCTGTGTCCTCAGCCTGTGGGGCTTTTTTACTTTTAGTGTGTCCTGGTTGGGTGTCTACTGTCTGCTCAGCCCAGGGGTGGGGGTTGTCCCTCATCTCACAGAGCTCCCAGGACATGCAGTGACAGGGACGGTGCTGTCAGGGGCAGGTATCAGGTGCTATGAGTGGATGCTGCAGGAAAACAGTCGGGGGGCTTCCTTGAGGAGGGGATGCTAAGCAGAACTCTGAAAGATGAGCAGGAATTACTCAGTTGGAGGAGGTGGTGGAGGTGGAGGAGGGAGAGGGGTCACTGTTGGATGGAAAAGGGGCCAGGATCATGCCAATGCCTTTCTCCCCAGGCCAAAGATGCTCCCCACCTGTCCAAATAGCCAGCTCCTCTCTCTGTAGCCCCCAACCCTGAGGGTCCTGGTGGAGACTCACACACCTTCCTGCCTGATCCCACTTTGCTCCTTGAGGGCAAGGATGACCTCTGTTTATGTCCATGACCCCTTGGCCCCTAGAGGACTGGACACATAGGAGTGCAGAAAAGCCTGTTAAATACAACTGAAGGTCCCAAGTAGAGTGAAGTGGAAAATTTGCCAGTAGATTGGTCTCATGGGACCAAAGGCAGGAGACTATTGTCAGGAATCTATAGCATCAGACAGAAACTGTGGCTTTCTTCACCACCCCCTTCTCATTTCAACTCTACTTATTTATTGTTGGCTTGAACACACCCTAATTCCCAGGGTTGACAAACTCAATCACTTAAAAGTACTACAGGGCATTTAGCACAATGCCTTCCTTTAGTTCATTTGCCAACCTAACCGCTTGTATCATGAAACTCTCCACAAAAGGGCACCGTAGACAGAGACAAATCAATGCTAATGAGAGCCCGCCGCATGCTCTGTGAGCTGGGTGAGTGGGTGGAAGAAGGGAAGGCAGCTGGAGAGGACCCAGGGAGGGTTCCTTCCGGGGGAACCAATCGGCGCACCAGAGAGTGCTGTGCCAGAGGCTTCCAATTTGGAGTTCTCAGCTCATTGTCACCTCCTGCAGACTTCACCCCAAGTAGAGACTGGTTTAGGGTATACAGAATTCTTGGGTGTAGGAAGTTCATTATAAAATTACATTCTGATGACTTGGGACTTCCCCCAGTGCATCATAAAGACAGTGCAAAGAAAACAAGCTTTGGAGTCGGACTGGATTCAAATCTCCCTGCAGGGCCTTCCTGCAGGCTACTTCATCTCTCTGAGGCTCAGTTTCACCACTGCAAAGTAGGTGTAAAATGCCCGTCCTAGGAGTGACCCGTCATTGAATTTTGAGGCATTGTTATATTGACAGCAACATGGGAGATTCCAGACGTCAAGGAAGTACACAGTCAGTGTGAGAGTTAGGGGCAACCAGAGGGCTGGGGAGGTGTCTCAGAGATGGGGACGGGGGAGCCGAGACTGCAGTGATGAGAGTGAGCTGAGCTGGTGAGGGCGGGTGCAGAACGTGGGACAGAGTACCGCTCAGCCACGCTGCTCCCCTTGGCCCCTCCTTATGGAAGAGGTTTCCCAACGGAGCAGACGAGGATGTTCACTGAATGAGTCTCTTCACCCAGGCAGGCCAAGGACACAGAGGACAGGGATGGAAAGAGAAGGTAAGGAAGGAGGGGAATTTCCAGTGTCTTCCCCAGACTGCTTTCGCCTGAGGGAGGTGCCACCGGCGCGGCCAGGTTCAGCACCAAGGAGAGCGCCAGCACCTGGGCGAGGTCCAGCACCGCGGACAGCTCCGGCTGCACCGCCTGCTTCTAGGGCTCCCTGCTGCTGGCCACCATACGGAGTTTCACCTAGGTAGCCCCAGCCACACCCAGCTCCAGGGCATCTGACCACTTGGATAGTTCACCCTCACTCCCTAAATCCACCTAAACAAATGCTGCTGACCCGCTAAGCTTTCACACGTAGTCATCACAGCTTGTTGCCAGCACTGTCCCCTTTATCAAGTATTTTCTTGATTTATTTTGGGGCCTTCACCATATTTTGCCTTTTGTCCCCGCTTTCAGACTGAATTTTAGCAGGAACTGTGTGTGATCCTTGTCTTCCTCCTTGTAGCATGGGCCCACTCGGCACTCGGTGGGCACACAATATCTGCTGCATAAATGAATGAATGAAGTTTCCAGAATGATTCTGTCACAGCTACCACTTGTTCAGAGCTCATTTTATGCCAGAACTGTGCTCCGTGCTTCAGAAACCGAGGCCGAGGGAACCGTGCTCTTCCCAGGCTCAAACAGTTAATAAGTGGTGGAGCCTGGGTTCAAACCCAGACTGTGCTGCACAACCTCTGCCCTTGACCATTGCTCCTCTCTGTCTTGGTCCAACTCAGTGCCACTGCTATCTGCCAGTCTCATGGAAACTTGGGCAAAGCAGCCGTGAACCCCCAAAGTGAATCCTAATCTTTTTTAGCCTGAAATTGAAATCACTGATGCTTCAAATTAGAACCCCAAAATGAACAAGCCAAGATTTCCGATTTGCAGTAGCTGAGCCGCCTGCACCCACCTTCTCAGCAGGCTGCTTGGGCTGCTCCTCAGCCTGGACCACCTGTTCCCTGTTGATAAGACAAGGCAAATGATACCCCAGGTACAGGAGGGCTACGTGGAGGAAAGGGGTCCAGCCTCCCAGATGTCCAGGGGCTCCCCCAAGAGCAGGGGCCTCCTTGGTCAGGGGTCAACTGACCGTTGATGTCATAAGCCTTGGGAAGTCCCCGGTAAGAGGGAGCTGCTCAACCTGGACACTGGCATTGTCTGAAGGCAAACAAGAAAAAGTAAGGGAGCTGACTTATTGTGCCCCTAAACGGATGTTTTCCTTCTGTCACTGAAAAGTTGGCTGGAAGCATAAAACTTCAGCAAAGGCTGTGCAAAGGGCTAGAAAAACATTTCAAGAAGGCCACAGTCTCCATTCCTGAGCTGACCCAAGCGAAGGTGGCCAGAAGCAGAAGCTGGAGTGGAAAATGGGCTGGGGTGCCAGGCCTTTTCCAAATCCAGCAGAGTGAGAAGCCATGGAGATTTCAGTACACAAATGCCTCATATCTGGAGGGACATGGACAGCTGTGGGGCACTGTTTCTTTTGACTTGACACCAACAAAGCCCTGGCCTTGACAACAGAAGCACCAGCCACCCATCAACTGGCCTTGGGTATTTAACTTAGTTACTGAATTATATGTCCATTTTAACAATTTAAATAAGACAGTAGGGTATTTTTTGGGGGGGGTGTAGATAGAGTCCCCTGAGTGGCTTTTTGGGCCTTTGGCAAAACATGTGACAAAGTCTCTCGGAATGTCCCGAAGGGCAGGCTAGAGGAAGTTGAAGATGCTCTTCAACTCCTTGTTCATCTCCTTGGAACAACTGGGCCCAAGGAGCGCTGGCATCAGGGAGCACCAGTGATGAAACCACACTGGGGTCTGGCCTTGGCCTTGAGATCTGTCACTGGAGGGCAAAATGGGCATCATGGATAGAAACTCAACAATTGTCTAAAAACCAGCCTGTGAGTGAACAGCACCATAAACGGCTGAGGCCCCTGGGGACAGAGGTTCCAGCTGAGTTAGGAGGAATTCCTGGCAGGGACGTCAGGGGTGTGGGGGAGCAGGCACCACGCCAGGCTGATGTCCCCTCCTCGGAGGGGCGGCTGGGAAGCAGCGGCCGGCACTCTCGGCTGTGAGTGCTGCACTGTGCGTGCGTAGCACGTGGCGGGTGTGCTCTGCAACTGCTAAAAGCTTGACATAATAGTGGTCACGCTCGCCTGCCATTATTACAGCTTATTATTATTCATTCGATTAATATTCATTCGTTTCCCCTTGGGAGTCAGGTGCCCCTAATGGTGATGAAGATGACGATCAATGACAGAGGTTGACTGAACGGCAACCCGATCCCCACCCGGCTGACACTCCACCTTCCCCTAGTGAAAACAAGACAAACGCTAACAGCGTCCCTCGTTCGGAGGATGAGGGGCGGCACATATTTCATCTCAGGTGATTTCATTTGCGCAGCCGCCCACTCTACTAACAGTGACACTGAGGCCCGGGAAGCACGTCCTGATGAAGAACTCACATTATGAGTGATCAGAAATAACCTCGACTTCATCTCCCTTTCCACGCGCAATATTTAACTTTGAAGGTGGGGTGGCGGTGGCGGGGGTAGGGCACTGAGCAGTTGCCATGGGGTTATAAGAATTGTTAATAACTCCAGTTTGGCTGAAATAACTCCAGTTTTGCAAACATTACACATTCTGAGTCCTGTTCTGGAAACATTTTATAAGATATTCAAATAGTCTCTGAGGAGAGAAGGTGTCACTCTCAGCTGTCCTCACGTAAAATACAAACTGAGATTATTAAACGGTTCCGGGCCAGGTTCAGTGTGAGTATTTAATATGAGGAAAAAAGTAATTAGCAAACTCAAGCATCATTTGTTCGAGGATGAAGGATACTGTCGCCTGCTTTAATTGCAAGGGAAAGCCTATTAAGGGAAATTAACACAAAAAACCAGATTGGGCACTTCAGTGCTAAGAAAACAATCACAAAACCATAGGAGTCTCCCAAGCACTGCTTCAGGCTAGCAAGGAGTGATGGCCCCAGGAAAAGAATTAAAGCCCAGGAAGGCATCCTTGTCTGGAAAGCAAACAGCCGAGACCCCCTACCCTACCTTGCGACACATTTTTTTTCTAGGAAATACATTTTCCTATTTATAGAATTAATACCTGCCAAAAAATTAATCCTATGAAAATCTGGGAAATGGAGAAAAGCATAAAAAACTGAGAAAATCATACATATTCCTGTCACCCAGGGGTTAATATTTCCTTTCTGTTTTCTATGCCTGTTTTTTGGGGGTGGGTGGGGGAGGAGGGAGATGATTTAGATTATATTGTGCAGCCAATTTTGATTCTGTCCTCTTCACTTAAAATAACATAACCCTTTGTCCTTGGTATTAAGAACTCGTAAGCAAAATTTTTAATGCCTTAATACCATGTACCCTCAACCATGCCCCATTGTCTTCCTCTCCCCTTTCCGTCCCGCCCCCCAGGGCATTTTTTTTTTTTTGCTACACTGTGATTTCTGCCTGTATCTTAGATTATTCCATAGATAATGGATTCCTAGATGTAAAATTCCTGGCTCAGCTTTTTGGTTCTTGTTACATACTGTCACACAGATTTCTAAAAAGTTTACGGCAATTTATTCCCTCACGTAGCAACATACGAGCGCTGTCACCAGCAGAGGGTATAGTAATTAAGAGCAAAACGCATTTGCTAATTTGAAAATAAAAATTGGCACCTCAGACTTTGATTTTATATTCCATCCAGTACTGGGAATGCTGAGCCCTTTTAGGAACGCTTACTGGTCACTCAGGATCCCCTTCTGGTATGTTCTTCCTTGTCCATCTTATAGATCAAAGACGTCAACTGACCTCTTTCGAATCTCTGAACTACAGTGTTCTTGGGTCAGACAGCGTGGGTGGGAGTCCCAGCTCCTCCACTTCCCAGCATGTGATTGTGGGCAAGTGACCAGCCTCTCTGTGCCTCAGTTTCCCCTTCTGTAAAATGGGGATAACACCAGGTGTTATTTCATGGGATTATCACGAGGAACCCAGTGCCCAGCAGATGCACCCTCAGCGGGAACCCTTCCACAGCATTGCTGTGGCTTTCTAAACCACGGATGCTCCCCGGCCCCCTTCGTGACTCTAATTCAGGAGGTGGGGGCTGGGGACTGGGTTTCTGAATTTCTAGAAAGCTCTTCAGGTGGTTGTGTGCCCAGTCAAGTTTCACCAGATGAGGCCACTGGGCTGTGTGGGGAGCTCCTGCAGGACTCCATGCCTTCTTAACTACCCACACATCTGCCACCCATGGCCCATCTCTGTCCTCCGTAGGACTCATTGTAAATTTTTGGCATTTCCTCTTCTACCCCATCTCATGCAGGAAGCTTAACTAAGAAAACCCCAAAGAATTGCAGCTGAAGTCCTTAACAAACGATGCCTGGATACCAATTCTAATGCTAAACTCTTCCATTTCAACTCCCTGAAAAACAACTGCTATTATTTAAAGCCACTTTGAATTCAGATTCCCATCTTAACCAGTAGAGACATGAACCTTTACCATTCTTGGCTGATGAAGACCTGCTCCTCATCCCCCTTCTTACAGGTGACCCTGCAGGGAGTGAAAAATCAGCCCAGGCCTCGGATCCTCTCCCTGGGCTGTCCTTGCACCTGGAGCCCACTCCTCTGCACGCGTCCTTCTCCCCACCATGTCCCCACAGAGGCATTCGTTTCCCACTGCCCTGAACAGTCCCACTGCCTCCCAGTGCTCTCCCACCACTTCCCCCCTGCACCACTGGACATTTCACTAAGTGGGAAAGCGCAGGGTCACTGGCCATCT
>PVKY010014067.1:0-10757 GCA_004027775.1 Bradypus variegatus | reverse complement strand
AAGATGATGACACCAGACATCCCTGAGAACGCTTCCTGTCAGAGACAACTAAATAAAAGCAAATCCCACTTACTTGGAATTCTGAAGGGCACTAGAGACTGGAAAAAGACTTCACAAATGCTAAATTGAAGGAAAACTCCCAAAAAGAAGGTCCCCTTGTGGCTTACGAGTCACATAGTGGCAGGACTCCAGCCCAAGCATACCCAGCCATGGTCACAAATCACAGAGTAATCACATCAGTGACTTAGAACCCCACACACATTCAGGCAGGAGGCCCAAGGCTACATAGATCCAGGGTGGAGCCCTAGTGGTTGGTGAGTGCAGGCATACAAATGGGACCACAGAAAACAAGAGACCTGTGGTAGAACTGGTGGCAAATGGTACACACACCCAACTAGGTCTCTAATTGCTGGTGCACTTAAATGAAAAAATAGGTCCTTTTGAACACTGACACTATCTGGCTCCCTAGGGCAGGATGTCCCAATGTGGAAGTTACTGGAGACAGGAAAGCCTCACAGGAAAAAGAAAAAACTGACAAAGTTGTAATGAAAAGGGAGCACTGAGTATGGTTAGCAGTTGAGCAAATCACAGCCACTGGGGTAGAAAATTTGAATAAAAATAAATACAACAATGCAGGACTTCCAGAGAAGGAACAAAAGAAAGGAAGGTGAAACAATTACACATAAAGAGAAATCTTAAAAGTCATACTGAATGGCCCGGGCAAGAAACAGGAATAGAAGGCCTGAGAAAATCTGAACAGTTCAACAAGGGCTGCTCTCAAGATTCAGTATAAGCTGGACCAAGTGTTAAAAGAAGAGTCTTAACATATAGCCAATCTACAATAAAACTCATGACAAGAAGGAAATAATGACTTCCAGAGTTAATATGTCAAAATAATCAGATGTCCAAATGTCAACAAAAAATCATAAGCCATACTAAGAAACAGGAAGATACAGCTCATTCAAGGGAACACATTAAAACTTCAGAGGAAACACAGACTCCGAAACAACTAAACCAAGAAATTCAAACAATTTCCTGAATAAATTCAATGAGTTGAAAGAGAATAGGAATGCAAATAAACTAAATAAAGATATAAAGCTAAAAGATGTAAACAATGTGTGAACAAAAAGAATTAGAAAGTTTAAAAGGAACATAACAGAACTTATGAAGATTAAAATTACAATAATGGAGATTAAAAATACATCAGGGGCACAGAACAGCAGATGTGAACAGGTAGAAAAAAGAACTGGCAAACTAGAAGACAGAATAATTGAAATTATACAGTTGGAAGAACAGCTAGAGAAAAGAATAGGAAAAACTATTGGACCTGTGGGACAGCATGAAGTGTACCCACATATGCATCATGGGAGTCCCAGAAGAAGCAAAGGGAAAAGAGGCAGAAAGAATATTTGAGGAAATAATGGTTAAACATTTCCCAACTCTTACAAAAGACATAAATATACATGTCCAAGATGCTCAACATACTCCAAACAGCATAAACCCTAACAGACCACTCCAAGCCACATACTAATCAAAATGTCAAATGCCAAAGATCAAGACAGAATTTAGAAAGCAGTAAGAGAAAAGCAATTCATCACAAACGGGATCCTCAATAAAAATAAGTGACGATTTCTCAACATTAACAATGGAGGGGAGACGGCAGTGGTATTTCAAATTTAATGGAGAAAAACTGCCAGTCAAAAATTCTTTATCAGCAAAACTGTCCTTCAAAAATGAGGGAAAATATAAGACATTCACAGATTAAAAAAAAAACAAAACTGAGAAAGTTCATCATGAAAATACCTGCCCTACAAGAATTGCTGAAAGGAGCTCTTCGGGTTGAAAGGAAAAACTAAGAGTGTCTGGGAGTAATATAAAGAAAAGATGATCTTCAATAAAGGTAACTATATGGGTAAATGGAAAACCCAATAGTACTGTATTCTCAGTATATAGCTCTAATCTTTATTTCTTATAAGAGTTATGATACAATTGACTAAGAAATAACCATATTTCCTTGTAATGGACATGAAAAATATAAAGAGGTAATGTGTGACAAAAACAATATAAATAGGGGAACGGGAGGGATATGGGAGCAGAGAATATGTATGCTACTGAAGTTAAGCGGTTATCTTTTCAAACTAGTAGGTTATAAACTTAGATTGTTTATACCAAACTCTGGGTAATCACAAGGAAAGTAGGTTTGAAATATACAGAAATGGAATGAGAAAGGGATCAATCATTTACATCACCAAAGATCAACTACTCACAAAAGAACTCTGCATTAAAGGAAAAGAGAGACAAAAAAAGGAAAAATGGCTAAATTAGGTCCTGCCATATCAGTAATACTTTTGAATTTTTATTGATTAAATTCCCCAATCAAAAGACACAGATTGGTAAAATGATTTAAAAAGCATGATCCAATTATATGTTGTTTACAAGAGATTCACCTTAGACCTAAGGACACAAATAGTTTGAAAGTGAAAGGATGGAGAAAATGTTTCATGCAAATAGTAACCAGAAGAGAGCTGGGGGAGCTATACTAGCTGGGACAAAAGTCAAAAACCATTACAAGAGACAAAGCAGGCCACTAACAGGGTCAATCCATTGAGAAAAAATAACAACCATAAACATTTATTCAACTAACCCCAGTGCCCCAAAATACATGCAGCAAACATTGGCAAAACTGAAAAGGGAAATAAACATCTCTACAGTAATAGTTGGGAACTTCAATTCACCACTTTCATAAATGCATAGAACATCTAGACAGAAGATCAGTAAGGAAGCAGAGAAGTTGAAAAATATAATAAATGAAATAGCCCAAACAAACATTTACAGAACACTGTACTCCAAAACAATAGGATAGCCTTCTCAGGTGCACATGGATCATTCTCCAGGATATACATGTTAAGTCACAAAACGAGTCTCAATACATTTTAAAAGATTGGAATTATATAAAGCATTTCCTTTGATCACAATGGAATGATGCTCGAAATCAATAACTGCCAGAGAACTGGAAAATTCACAAATATTTGTAAGGTAACACCTGCTTAAACAATGGGTGGGTCAAAGAAGAAATTACAAGGAAAATTAGTAAATATCTGCAAATTAATAAAAATGAGAAGACAACATATCAAAACTTATGGGAGGTGGGGGTGTGGGTGTGGGGTGGGGGTGGGGTAGAGGCGCCAGAACACCAGAACTCCGCACTCCCCACCCTTTTGGGGTCTTCTCTGGCAACTCGTTTTTCTGAGCGGCCGTGTGGAGCGGCCGCTGGGCCCTTGGGTGTTTGGCTGTCAGGTTACACAATGAAACAGCAAATGGCATAAATCAGTTCTCTTTCCACCTCCTCCCCTGCTCTACTCATTCCCACCAGTCAGTCTTTCCTACCTGGGCAGCTGGCTGGGCGGCTGGGGCTCCGTCACGCGCGGCTCCTGGGGGTACCATAGAGACGTGGTGCTCTGCCTACGCAGTCCGCCCCTTCCCGAGCAAGGGCTAGAGCGCCTCACATCGTCTCTCTGGTCGCCTGTGGTGAGGCGCGCGGGTTCCTGAGGAGGAAGCGGCCGGCTTCGTGGCACCCCCTGTAGGACCAATTGGTTGGGGGCGAGAAACGTGGCGGAATCAGGGTTTGCGTGCTGATCCTCGAAGGGAAGTGGGGGCCGCATCCTGATTCTGTCTGGGTCACTCTAGGGCTGCTGTTGCCGGACCTGGGGCCCCCGCACCGGGGGAGTGAGAAGAGCCTGAGAGAGGAGAAAGGCTTCTCTGCCGGCCTGAGGAAGAGCAGGTTCGAGGATAGCCTCGGGTCCCCTGCATAGTTTGGAGGCAGGCCCGCAGGCACGTCCACGCTTCCCACCTCCGAGCTGTCGCATCTACACCGGCTGAGAGCACGTTAAGATGGCTGACTATGCCACTACTCCCAACTGCATGCAGATGCTTCAGGAGGAAGCGATGTGTGCCATCTGCCTGGATTTCTTCAAGGATCCTGTGTCCATCGACTGTGGGCACAACTTCTGCCGAGGGTGTGTGACCCAACTGTGGGGCAAGGAGGATGAGGACAGGGACGAGGAAGAAGATGAATGGGCGGAAGAGGACGTCGGTGCAGTGGGGACTTTTGGTGGATGGGGCAACTCTATCCGAGAGGTTTTGTATAGTGGGAATGCTGATGAGGAGGAGTTCCAGGACCAAGAAGACGATGAACTCTGGGTCGGTACTGATGGCGTCAGGAATTGGGAAAACATGGACCATGTGTGGAATCAGGAGGAAGAAGAGGAGGAAGATGACCCAGGAGGCTTGAGATATGGCTTGAGAATTGTCGTCTACCCAGAAGAGGAGAGATTTGAAGAATATATTGAGGATGAGGACGAAGAGCTGTACCGGCAGCAGTTCAGCTGTCCCCAATGCCGCAAGAGCTTTACACGTTGCAGTTTACGCCCCAACTTGCAGCTGGCCAACATGGTCGAGATAATTCGCCAGATGTGTCCCACTCCTTGTCAAGAGAGCCGAGGTTATGAGCAGAACATCTGCCCCAAACACCAGGAAGCCCTGAAACTCTTCTGTGAGGTGGACAAAGAGGCCATCTGTGTGGTGTGTCGAGAATCCAGGAGCCACAAACAGCACAGCGTGGTGCCATTGGAGGAGGTGGAGCAGGAGTACCAGAGTTGGTCTTGACCCTGCAAGGTAGTTTCAGAGGATTATGAAAATAATATCATTTAGATTTGACCCAGGGCACCATTACATGTTGTTAGGTTTTAGGTGGTAGTTGGGTGTATAAAAGAGAAAATGAGCAAAAATTTCACTTATTGGCACTCAGGCATAATTCGTTGCTTCTGTTGCCCTGCCACCCACTTGCCGCCAATAAAATCATTCATTGCCCTCTAAGAGGAACCATATTCTTTCATCATCAGTATTTCTTGTTTATTGTTTTCTTCTTTGAGGTAGCTAAAGATGGCAGCCAAAAAAATTGTTTGAGGCTTTTATCAAGTATGTATTCACATTATGATGCAGAAGATAGGGAAAATTTCTTCAGATGGATTATCTTAAAAGTATTGGGCAGTGACACCTTGTCAAACACTGTTAAATTCATGCCATGAAAAAAAAAGTGAAGTATTTTGGAAAGCACAGTTTTCTGTAGCTTTTCAAATTGGACAGGATTGGCATATTAACAGGAATCTTCAAAGGCCATGAAAGCTTAATATTAAACAGCCTTTTTAATTGCAAAGGAGAAAAATCGAGAAATTTATGAAACCTTGCATTCCAAATGCTGCCATAACTTTGAGAGGAAATTGAGGAATCCCAGAATTTCTTTATCTACTTCTTCAGTCTTATCTCTGAACTGATGACTGAGCATATCAAACTTCAAGTTTTAAAAAACATCAGTGAATACTTCTCTGCTATTAGTTAAGATGTGTCTACTGATGAAGAAAATTGTACTTTGCTTATGCTTAAAATAAGGCTTTAAAAACTGTGGAGGTACTGTTTTCATGAGCCTAGTACTTGAACACAAAAGTCAGTGCTTTTGAACTTGTATCAAATGAACTGAGTTGGGGGAAGAATTAAAGGAGTGTTCATTGATGGTGCTACAGAAATGCTGTGTTCTAGATCTGGGTTTTGGGTAAAAATTGAAGAAAATTGATGTTCAGGATGTATTACAGGAATTACCACAAGTATCACCTTTCAAAACTTTGCTCATAATCTACTGGAAATCTTCAGCTTTGCTGTCACCATTGTCCTTTGTGAAAAACAGTACATTCCACCTCAGTTTGTTTGTCTTGTTTTTTGTTTTGAAGGTTTAAGTGCCATTCAGTGTATTTTCTGTTACACACTGAGATTCCTTGGTTGTCAAAGAGAATTGTATTCAACTGAATTTATAGATAGGACAACCCTGATTTTGGAACACCAGTGATAAATAATCTATACTTTTAAAACTTTCAAAAAGTAAAACTTTGTCAGCAGAGTTTAGTGTTGAAGCTTAAAATAAATTGATCCTGAAATACAAAGGAGCAAACACCAACATTATGAAATATTTCCAGCAAAACTAGCCAAAAATCCAGCTATAGACACAGGAAACTGGTGCAAAAACTTTCTAATTTTCTTAGCTTGGACAATCTTTCAAGAGCTAGATTCATGAATGTTATTTCAAGGAAAAAAGTGAAATATTCAGAATTATTTCAGGTGATGTTTCCCAACCTTATTCTTAAAGCCTACCTGTGATAGCGTTTCAGAGGAATGTGTTTCACATTGATGTTCAGTCCTCAGTGGAAGAGCTTCAAGAGGAGTTTGTGGAATTCAAGTTTGATTTTTTTTGGCTAGAAATTTCCACTCACACACACGCACACACACACACACATACATACATACATACCTCTGGCTCTCTTCCATTCACTGTGCTGTTTTCTCCTCAAGTCTTAAGACTTAAAAGCTATTTTTTTGTTGTTGTTGTTTATCTAACTATGGGGAGAAAACAGTGCAAGGCTGTTATTGAAGCAGCTTGTGTTCTGCTGCATCTTGTATACCATCCAGGAAAATATGTTCTGCTAGAAAACAGGCTTAACAGTGACATGGTTATCACATCATCTGAATAATTTTTTTCCTTTCTTAAAAAATTTATGTGATGCAGCAAAGGCAGTGCTCAGAAGGAAATTTATAGTCCTGAATGCTTACATTAAAAAAGAAGAAAGACATCAAATCAGAGACTATTCTAGTTTGCTAATGCTGCCAGGATGCAAAACACCAGAAATGGATTGGCTCTTATAAAGGGGGTTTATTTGGTTACATGGTTACAGTTTTAAGGCCATAAAGTGCCCAAGGTAACACATTAACAATTGGGTACCTTCACTGGAGGATGGCCAGTGGTGCCCGGAAAATTTCTGTTAGCTGAGAAGGCACATGGCTGGCGTCTGCAACAAGTTCTGGTTTCAAAATGGCTGTCTCCCTGTATGTTCCCCTCTAGGCTGCAGCTTCTCTTCAAAATGTCACTCTCAGTTGCTCTTGGGGTGTTTGTCCTCTCTTAGCTTCTCCAGAGCAAGAGTCTGCTTTCAACGGCTGTCTTCAAACTGTCTCTCATCTGCAGCTCCTGTGCTTTTTTTCAGTGTCCCTCTTGGCTGTAGCAAGCTGGCTTCTTCTGTCTGAGCATATATAGTGCCCCAGTGAACTAATCAAGGCCCATGCTGAATGGGTGGGGCCACGCCTCCATGGAAACCATCCAATGAAAGATCCCGCCCACAGTTGAGCAATCACATCTCCACAGAAACATCCAATCAAAAGTCTCCAATCCAATCAACACCAATCGTTTCCTGCCCACAAAAGACTGCATCAAAGATAATGGCATTTTGGGGGACATAATACATCCAAACCAGCACAGCCACCTAACTGCACATCTGGAAGAACTAGAAAAAGAATAGCAAACTAAACCCAAGGTGAGCCAAAGAAAGGAAATAAAGATTAGAGCAGAAATAAATAAAGTAGAGAATAATAAAACAATACAAAGAATTAATAAAACCAAAAGTTGGCTCTTTGAAAAGGTGATTAATATTGACAGACTTTTATCAAAACTGAAAATGAAAGAAAAAGAGAGGACTTAAATAATTAAAATAAAAAACTAAAAGTGGGACGCTATTACTGACCCCACAAAAATAAAAAGGATACCATGAACAACTGTATGTCTACAAATTAGACAAGTAGATGAAGTGGACAAGTTCTTAGAAATATAAAGTCAACCTACAATGACTCCAGAAAAAATAGAAGAGCTCAACAGACCAATTAAAAGTAAAGAGATTGAATCAGTCATCAAATCCTCTCAACAAAGGAAAGCTCAGGACTAGATGGCTTCACAGATAAATTCTATCAAACCTTCCAAGAAGAATTAACCCCAATTCTGCTCAAACTCTTCCAGAAAATTAAAGAGGAGGGAATATTACCTAATTCATTCTGTGAGGCCAACATCACTCTAATACCAAAGCCAGATAAGGAGACTAGAAGAAAAGAAAATTACAGACTGATGTGCCTTATGAATATGAATGCAAAAATCTTTAACAAAATACTAGCAAACAAAATCCAATAGCACATTAAAAAAATTATACAGCATGATCAATCTATTCCTGGAGTGCTAGGGTGGTTCAACATAAGAAAATCAATTAATGTAATGCATAGTAACAGAATGAAGGGGGGGAAAAAGCACATAATCATTTCATTTGACACTGAAAAGGCATTTGACAAAACTCAGCACCTTCTTGATAAAACACTTAGAAAAGTATGAACAGAAGAAAATTTTCTCAACATGATATAGGCCAAATATGAAAAACCCACTGCTAACATCATGATGATGAAAGACTGAACTGTTACCACTGTGTTATTCAACACTGCACTGGGCTTTGTAGCCAGAGCAGTCAGGCAGGAAAAAGAGATAAAAGGCATACAAATTGGAAAGAAAGAAGTACAACTTTCCCTATTTGCAGATAATGTGATCTTTACATGAGAAATCTAAAACAAATCTATAGAGCTAATAAAAAATTTAGCAAAGTGGCAGGGCACAAGATCAACATGCAAAAATCAGTAGTGTTTCTATATACTAGTAACAATCTGAGGAGGAAATTAAGAAAAAATTACATTTACAATAGCAAATAAAAGAATCATATATCTTGGAAAAAGTGTAACCAAGGATGTAAAGGAGTAACCAAGGATTCAAAGGATGTATACATGAAATACTACAAAATACTGATGAAAGAAATCAAAGATCTAAATAAATGGAAGGACATTCTGTGTTCATGGATTGGAAGACTAAATATTTTCAAGATGTCAATCCTACCCTATGCGATTTATAGATTGAATGCAATCCCAATCAAAATTCCAACAGCCTTCTTTGCAGAAATGGAAAAGCCGATCATCAAATTTATTTGGAAAGGTATGGGGCCCCAAATATCCAAAAACATCTTTAAAAAGAAGAGTGAAGTAGTAGGACACAAACTTCCTGATTTTAAAACTTATTACAATATTATTTGGCCATAAAAGGAATAAAGTTCTGATACATGTGATAACATGGATGAACCTTTAAGATGTCATGTTGAAAGAAATAAGTCAGACACAAAAGAACAATATTGTATAATCTCACTGATTTGAAATAATTAGAATAAGCAAATTCATAGAGTCAGAAACAAGAATACAGTTTACCAGAGATTGAAGAGGGGATAGGGAATGGGGAGTTAATGCCTAATTGGTACAGAATTTCTTTTGGGGGTGATGGAAATGTTTTGGTAATGGATAGTGATAACATTGTGAATATAATTGCACCACTTAATCTGAATGTGGTTAAAATGGGAAATTTTAGGTTGTATAGATGTTACTAAAATAAAACCCTGTTAAAAGAAAACTGATTAATGATTGAAAGAAGCTAAGTGAAGCCTGCACAGGACCTCTATATACTATTTTACAACATTCTGTGAGTCTACAATTATTTAAAATTTTTTTAATTAAACAAAAAATAATAAACTCAAGGCTTTCTCCCTGTCTATGTGTTGGTAAAGGAGCAGCTGTCCCAAGAATGTATATCATATAGATGTGTATAGCTGTGCAAGCCTGGGGAGCGTTAAGTTGAAGAGTGACAGAGAGAGAGAGGGAGAGGAAGAGGGTAAAAGAGAGCCAATACTGTTTCTGTCCCCATAATGTAGATGGTTCTTTTTGAGGTAAACTTGTGAACTGTGGGTCAATTTTTTTTAAAAAAAATCTTCTTTTACTTGCATATAGAGAACAGTTTGTAACTCCAAATGTCATGGGGGGTGTACCAAATAAGTGAGTGAAGCTGGCTAATTATTGAGCAAAGCCAAAGGAGTCTAGACCTGAGCACAAACATGAGGAAAGGGAGGAAGGTGAAGGATTTAGGTGCACCCACCAGAGTGTACCTGGTAAGAGTAGGGTTGGGGATTGAAGCATGTCCCTCACAAAAGTCATGTTCAAGTCCCAACCCCTGGCCCTATGGGTGTGGACCTATTAGAAATAGTATCTCTTAAAAATGTTACTTCATTTAAGGTGTGGCCTAACTGAATCAGGTTGGTCTTTAATCTGGATTATTTGTACCCTTCATAAGCAGAATGAAATTCAGAGAGAGAGAGAGAAAGAAAAAGAGGAACCACAGGAGGCACCCAGAAGCTTTAAGTCAACGGAACTGGAAGAGAAAGAAGATGCCTCCACGTGCATTGTCATGTGACAGAAAAGCCAAGGACTAACGATCATTCACAGCCAGCCCCAGAATGTCAGTGTTCTGGAAGAAAGCATTGCCTTGCTAATGCCTGAGTTTTGGACTTCTAGCCTCGAAACGATGAGTTAATAAATTCCCGTTTTTTAAACCAATCCATGGTACTTGTTTGAGCAGCAAGAAAGTAAAACCAGCAGTTAGCTTCTTGAGTACTTTTAACTTAGAGCTTGTAAGAATCCATATTTAGCATAGAATTCTGCTTTCTCCTTTCTTTGAAAATTCCTTTTGAAAAGTCCAACCTAACCATTTTTCCCCTCAAGCTTAAAGCCTCAGTGCACCTAAGTAAAAATATGCTTGCTTAAGGAATATAAAAATATGCTAACTCAAGGGTTATAAGGTATTAAGTAATTGTTGCAAAAATGATTGTGCTGAATGTGCAGCTAAAAATGTGTGTATTACAGAAATATTTGCTGAAAAATGTTTGTTAAGCTCCTGTCACAAGACTGTGTGTCATAAGGCTGATCGCTGCAAAAATATATTGCTTAGCTTAGCTTAAGTTGCAAAAATGTTTCCC
>PVKY010014066.1:0-10739 GCA_004027775.1 Bradypus variegatus | reverse complement strand
CTGCTTTAATATATCTAAAACTTGTCAAGGGAGGGTAAGACGCATTTTAATAGGTCCCTATCTAGTTTAGGACTGTTCACAAATTAATCTGAAACTCGGTATAAGAGAGCAATGCACCCGTAAGTGGAATTCTACATCTTAGTTGCCATCTCGTGCACAATGTTAAATGCTAGGATTTTAAAAGTAGGAATTGACTGAGAATGATTTTTGTTTGCTGTTTTTAATGTTAATTCCCAGCTGTCCCCCAGCGTGCAAGGCTATTAGGAGCATGGCTAAGAGATGCAGAAGGTCAGGTGTGTGAGTGCCCTGTGAACGCTATCCCTTTTATCCCCGGCGGGCCCCCACACACACTCAGCTCTTACCTTCCGCTTCATACTCCTCACTGCGTTGAGTCTTCCAGTGCTAAAGAAGGCAAGAGAAAAAGATTAGTATGCTTAAGAACTTATTCAGGAAGAACTCTCCTAGCTTCTTCAAGCCCAGGTCACTGGGGCTGGGAAATCATTCATCAGAGTGAGTCACGTGATCTCCCAGACACGCTGGCACTTTCAGGCTGGTGGGTGCTACTCAGCCAACCAGCCTGAGACTGAGGAGACTCCTGAGATCCCCAGGGAGCCTTCTACAGTATCTCACCAAGGACTCGCCCCTCACTTTTGCAAGGTCACCTATTCAATAACAAAGCCTAACGCAGCAAATAAAACCAAGCCAAAGCGGGAAGAAAAAAAAAATACAAGCCAAAGCGAAAACCACAAGGGTTTGTACACATGCATTTGTGAATGTGTTCTTTAGTAAATGTTTATTGAGTGCTCACTTTTGTGCTAGGTATAGTACCAGAACTTGGGAATACAACTATGAACAGGACAAACTAGGTTCCTGCCCTTAGGAAGTTTATATGCTAGTAAAGACATTCAGTCAAGACAACAGGAAGTACTACCTTTGCCTGTATTAAGTGTTATGATGGGGGAAGTTCTTGCTTAAAGCACACCTAAAAGACTTGGGATTTCAGGGCAGGTTTCCTGGACGAAACAATGTCTAAACTGAGACCTGGAGGATAAGCTGGAGGCAGCCAGGTGAAAAGAAGGGAGTAGCTATTATTTGTTGAAGCAAGGAGGAAGAATGAGCTTAGTGTTTGGGGGGAAAGTGAGGAGACAGAAATGCATTCCAAAACAGGTAGGCTAGGACGTTTAAGATAAATAAAATATACATTACCAATAACTTAAATTAGTGACATTTATCTGAATGGGACCATTCTGCCTACTTATCATGCTACTGTACAATGGAGTCTTTTCCAAGGTCACAGAATACAGTGACAGTTTGCGTAGTTCACAGGGCACCCAGCCAAAGGCACAAGCCAGGACCAGAATCCAGCCCTTGCTCCACTTGCCAAGCCAGGCACCCATGGTTATGGGTCTGGTTTCCACCAGGCAGAAGGGCACCTTTCTCCTAACTCACACAAAGACAACAAGTAGGTCATCAGAGCCTTGGCCTCTCCAGTGAGCTGCCTAATCACTCCTATGGGGCAGTTCTACAATCAGGGCAGAAACCCTGCTGAGAAAAGGTGAATCTCCCTTTTCCGCTCTCCTAGCAAAGATCCAACTTTATGAATGACAGATACCTTTGGTAACAAATAACCAACCCATTCTCTGGAATGACTAACTAGAGGCAAGAGGTCATGGATATGAGAGGATCCTGTACAGGAATAGCGCATTTCCTAGAAGTTGAATTCCTCATAGCAGACAATGTGTCACTTGAAATTCTTATATAGATTAAACATTGTCTTTTAGTACCTTGTTCAACTTGACATGAGTTGAAGTTCTTTCAAGAGATCTAAACACCTCTGCTTTGTTCTTCTCCACACTCACTTGCGTATGTTCTCTCTCCTTAAAATGAGGGACAAGCGTCTATCATGATTTCACATTTCTACATTTTAATTAGAAAGATACTTAAGATGCAACCCATTCAGAGTTCACCTAATTTTGCCACACTAAACTGAAACCCCCAAATGGCAATGCTGAGATGAAAAATTTACTCGCCACACAAGACACCAAAAGGTGGTAACTCAAAATATGCAAGTTCAATACAACCATTCAAATTACAACTGAAAGTCATTAGTATACATGGTGTCCATGGAAAACAGATTAGGGCACAATGTGATTTCTAATTGCTTATGTGTTTGTGATTTTATCAGCTCACGCAGCTCACACATCTCTATAAAGGCATATCTCTAAATTGGTGGATCCATGGGGAGTGGTGGAGTAAATAATGCTCTGTGGATTCTCTCACATTGTTGTTTCTGAGATCAATTCAACAGTTTTATTTTAAAAAATTTTAAATCAGTAAGACCTCACTGTCCCTCCACATTTATTTACTCATCCAACAGAGCAAAGATTTAAATGATCATACCATTTTGGCATCCAGAATTGTGAAAATTCATTAGTCAGCATTTAAGTTGGCGACATACTAAAATTAAACCCATTAAATTAATTTAAAACAAGTAAAATAGTTTTGTTAAGATCCAAAAATCATTCATCAAAATAAAACCTACCAAATTAGAAGCAGGGGACAATTTCTAACAGCGCAAACTAATGGCAGGAGAATACATATCACGGGACTCAAACACTAAAGAGAGCCCCAGCTGCTGCATTTGTTGTAAAAAATGCACTACACACATGTAATTTCAGAAAACCCTCTGTTAACAACTCATAAAGCAACCAAGTATGTATTACACTGCATAAAAGTTCATTTCTTTGATTTGCTTACTCAGTTCTCAACTCATTTTAAATAGTGAGCAATTAATTTAAAGAAGCAAGACACTCCATAAGACTGTTTCCATTGTCTTGTTGAGTCTTATGGGACAGTGCATATTCCTGATTATACTCACAGAACAGTATTTCTCTGCTATCCTCTTTCCCTCAATTCTCACCCCTAACTGAGAGAGATTGAGTGTGGAGGTTACAGCACAGACTTAGGAGCCAGACTACCTGGCTATAAATTCTGACTTACTTACTAGGTTGGGCCTGAGCAAGTTTCTTAACCTCTTTTGCTTTACTTTCTCCATCTACAAAATGGGAATATAGTAGTACAGATTTCATAAAGTTGTAGTAAATTGCTTAGAATTGGGCCTTGCAGATAATAAGCACTATAAAAATTTGTTATTTTTATTGGACATGTATTTATATAACACATATTAATTTCCTATTTAAAGAATTTTTTTCATTACCATGTTAAAATTCAAAGCATAAATCTGGTTAGGCCTGGGGAGATATCATTCATTCATATAAATGTGTAAGAAAGATTCCAAGTCTCCAGCAGATTGCAAAGAACACAATCTTTATATATGAGGAAACATAAACAAATATGGGGGAAGGTTCATCTCTACAGCAATAAATGAAGTATAAGTTAGAACCAAGGAATCATTTTCTTCCCATTAAATTGGCAAATTAGCAAAATACTTAAAATACCACTCCTCCTACCATTAGGTTATGATTTAAAATAGAACTGTTCATGTGTTACTAGTATTGATGCAAATTAATGACCCTTTTAGTAAAGAAAATGGCCTTATGTACAAAAGCCACAAAAATGTTCATATTCAACTCAATAACTTGATTTCCAAAGGCAATAAAATCAAAGAAAGAAAACAAGCTATATGCATAAGTATAGGGATTGCAGCACTTTTGTAATAATAAAATACTGAAAACAATTTAAATGTTCAACAATAGGGCATAAAGTATAACGATACAATATAATGTAGTCATTAAAAGTGTAATTATTATAAACCATGAAGGAACACAGAAAAACATCTTCTGAACTGTTAAATGAAAGACCATAACATAAATGCTATCTACACTATTAATTCTGCTGGCCCCACTGGCAAACATATTTATACAATTAGACAAAGACTGGAAGGAAGTAGAGATTACAAAACGGATACATTTGATCCAGAGCTTTGAAAAACAGTTTTATTTCTTTTACTGTTGTAAATGTTGCTTGTGCAATATACATAGGTACAACTTTCAATATTTCTTTTGCACATCTGCCCTCAGATTTTCAATAATGTAATTTTTTGTGACCTGGGGGAGGGAAGGGAGGTTGTTCTCTCCCATTCCAATGTCCTCCTGCACTGGGGCATGGATGAAGAAAGCTTAGTGGAAAGCCCAGGTGCTGCTGGGGCAGGTGAACCCTGATGATGCCAAGGCCTCCAAAGCTTAGCGAGCCTGGAAAGACCAGGGACACTGGTCTGAGACCTGCCTTGGGGACTGAGACCATCCGTAATAGTCGATCTCAAGACAGCCCAAACCAGCAGCATTAGGTATGGTACAGCCTTCTAAACCCCAGGCAGTGCCCACAGCTTAAGTGAGTTCACACCAGTAGGGGTGGTGGGGTAAGAGATAACTTAACCATGTGAAAAAGATCTCCGGGGGTAACAATTTCCCAAGCATTCCTCTAGTGACAATTTGTAAGAAGCAGAGACCCAGCTGGGACCAGCTCTCCTAAACCAAGAAGCAAGCTCACACTAATGACTACACTTTCATTCCAAGACCATCTCAATTTGAGATGGAGTTTACCACCCAGATAGGGGCTATGCTTCTCCCCAGTCTCCTCCAAGGATCTGTTCTCTAATAATAGGGAGGGAAGCACATGGCAGCTGAACAGAGGTTTATTAAATTGAAATGGGGGGGGCGAGGGACAGGATATTCAGTTTATTCACAGCTCATTTATTTTCATTCTGACTGCCTGGAGCAGTAGTTCCAATTAAAAAGCAAGGAAAGGGGGAAGGACAGGCAGGTTAGGAGACTGAGGGGATCAGATCATTTGGCTCTGGTTCTGTGACACCAATAAAAGGAGGCATCATTCTGGAACAGGGTCATTTATTCCTGCTGGATTGCCCAGCTCAGTGAAAGCCTGGCAGGTGGCCTCTAGACACATATCAACCAACAGCCCTGGCAGAGAGATAATCAGGAAAATCTTTGGAAAAGCGGGGGTGGGGTGGGGGATGACAATTGCTGGAGTGTTCTTGATACTGAAATAACGAGAAAGAATTTTTCATTTCTTCCCTTGAAATCTTATGTAGCCTTTCACTGCAGGAAGAATGGATAATAAACTAAAAACCCAGTTCATTCTATGGGACTTCAGCAGCTCCAGACTCTGGAGGCAAAATCATAGGGTGGTAAAAAGCACAAGGGTTTTGCAGAGCGGCTGCTACTTTCTGTCACCCTTGATACCTTACTTCATCTGCAAAGTGGAGGTGATATGCCTACTCATCTAATGGGGCATGTGCTTGGCTCTTAGGAAATGTAAGAAATTATTATTTCAGCCAAAACCACAACGTGGCTAACGGTTTGGATTTCTGGAGCCAACTTCCTGAATTCAATTTCAGCTCCACCACTTACTGTTTGTGTGGCTTTGGGCAAATTACCTAATCTCTGTGTGCCTCAGTTTCCTCATGGGTACCTGAATAGTAGTAGTAGTAGTAGTAATAATAATAATAATAATAATAATAACCGTACCTACCTCCCAGGGTGTGTATAATATATTTGTAAAGCACTTGAAACAGGGCTTGCCACAAATTAAGCACTAAATGTTTGTGAAATAAATAACAATTACAATTAATCCAGAAAAACAGTCCAGTGTCAGTTTTAAGAACAAACCTGGAAGAGACTCCTATAAACTACAGCTTTGAGCATGGTGGCTATGATGAAGGAATCAACTTCTGATTCAAGTTAGAAGCAGGGTTAAGTGTCCCTGGGCAGCCGCAGCAGGCAGGGGCTCCCCCAGGATTCCTCATTATCATACCCAGTGTGTTGGTCAACAGCCCAGTTAAGGGTGGACAGAGGGGAGGGGGTCAGAGGTAGCCTGGCCCCAAAATGGCTGCTATAGAAGGCAGCCCCCGCCCTCTCAGGCAGACAAAGAGGGGCCCAGGTATCTCAACATCAGGTTGGCCGTTGTGGTGGGTGCTCGGTGCTTGGGTTGTCCTACAGCTGGAGGGTGTCCTGCACAAGCCGGCCCTGCGCAGGCAGCACCGCTTTCGGGAATGCATTCTTTGGAGGGACATCTGCTTCACTGGGCTACAGAGCAGATGGCCGGAGGCCCTGGGATCCGGGCTTGCAGCCTGGAGGCTGGGCCAGCATATGCAGCCCACGGGCCTGGCAGGGCCCCTGCCCACAATAAGTGCAGACTCCACCCCCACCAGCCATCTGCTCCAGCACAGACCTTTGTGCCCCACAGAATGTACAGCTAATTAAAACAATTATGGGGGCATACCCAGGGCTATTCTTTCCCAGCAGAGGTTGCTGAGCTGATTTCCGTGGCCTTGGAGCATGAAGCAGATTTTCTTTTTTTGAAAGGGGAAAGCCTTGGCGAGGCCAGAGAGAAAAGGAAGGAAATACACTGGAATAATAAAGCTCCCCCAAACAAACTGAGCTATACTATCCATTTTAAAAAAGCAGTACGCTTTGCTAAGCAAGAAAGTCTCCAAAGAAAAACAGAAATCAGTTTAAGGAAAATGCTCAGATCAAAACTTCAGTATTTTTATAAACACAGTATCCATGGTATATTTCATTAACAGTCCTAAATATTATGAAGCCCATGCTCTGAGCTGGGTACAGGAAGGTACGTGTGCCCAACAGGGCTGGCTATTGCTTCTGCAGGGGACAAACTTTCGTGGACTGCAGTTCATTTCCCAGATATTCTGCCCTCCAGGCAAACCAGGCAATGGACACCTGATCCCAGAGCACTCCATTCTGAATCCAGTGACAAGCTGCTCAGTTCCCCCACTGTCACGACTACAATGCAAATCCATTCCTTCATCTTTAAAAGCAATTAAAAGCTACAAGTGTTGGGGAGGATAGCAATTAATGTATGGTTTTTAAATGCACACACATTTAGATGAGTACTGCTACACTGCTAAAAAGACTTTAGTACTGTTAATGTGAAGAAATGTTGAATTTAAAGGAGTTTGAGCTTTAAGCCTCTTCTATCAAAGGTTGGGAACTGGCTTTGGGTCACTGGATTTTAAAGTCCTTAAAGGAAAGGGATTTTCCTCATGGTATCTTGCTCATCAGTTTCTCAATGAATATCTGTTGATTAACCTAATATATTACTGCTTTTCTACCTGGGAAATATTTAATGGTATAATTGGAAAATGTTACTACTGTCATTATAATTAACTCAATTTTTGATTACTTGTTTGTTTTATTTTCTAGTTGACTTTCTGACTACATCAGAAATTGTTGACCTGGAGGCTGGACTCTGAGGAAATCTGCCTCAGGATCGAGTCAGGAAGATTTACCAGGATACCAAAGCCTCGAAGTATGAAATAATCTGTGTTATAATGAGAAATTTTATTAATTTTGAAGGGGCTTCTTTATATCACTTGAAAGTGATCTACAATTGCATCTTGATTGAGTGTTGCATTTCTGAGAATAGTCAGATGACCTTATAAAATTTAAGAAATATAAAGGGAAACAGTGGAATTCCACTTAAAAAAAAAATCTGTCCTTCTGATATCTTATCTATTGAGGGAAATAAATGGCATTGCTAATGAAATTGCTTTCTTTTTCAAAATCAAAGACTGGAACAAAAAGTGTAATGGGGCAGTAATAGGAAGATAGCTACATTTCAATGACAAAAGATCTTAGCAGAACTTCTGTCAATTATTAAGAAGTTTGCTCTAGAATTAAATATTGACTCTATACAATGCAAATGAATAACTCACAAAGTTTAACTGCAAAGTTATGCATATATGAAAATGAGCATAAGGGGAAGATAAGTCAGTTACACTTCTTGAAAAACTTTGATTTTGTAGTAAAATCAGTTTTGTGGTGGTTGTTTCATTTTTTTAAAATGATATGATGGGTATTTATTTAATTCTTCAGAAAACTATATTTTTCTGGACTAATTACAATAAAGAATGTGTGCTTAAAGCATCATGTTTTATAATAAGCCCAAAATTGTCAGTCTGACTTTTGTGTTTTAAGAGCTCTTATTACTGAAGTTGGAAAGATTGCACAGGCTGCCTGTTTTTTTTTGTTGTTGTTGTTGTTGTTGTTTCCTTTCTTTTTCTGTATTTCCCGAATAACAATGAGTTACCCCCTTGGTACTGTATATAGATAGTACACTGCAACAGTTTCACAAAGTTAGTTCAAAGTCATTTTTTGCCCTGAGGATTTCAAAGCTCAAAGAATGGATTTTTTAGCATAAAATATTAAAAATTTAACCAAAATATCATTTGAGTTGAAGTTTAATAACAATACCACTAATATATACTATCAACAACTCCACTATATAATCAATCCTGTGAGGTTTTTGCTTGCTTTTCATATCACTGTGATTAAGGACAAAAATAATTTTGATGTACACATACCATATACTGTTCTACAATCTACACATTGGTGCATATACATACATACAACTATAAATATCCACAAATACATCACTGGCAGGTGACAGAAAGCATTTTCTTTGACGTCTGACATACTATCTGTATGAATAGTCTCCAAAAGACTGCAACACTACACATACTCACATAAATTACAAAGAATGAGCCAAAGAGATTTAAGGAGCCCTATTGTCTGTACAATCACTTAACTTGCAATATCTTCTTGCTGTTGCATTCAAGTCAACAAACTGTCATGTATGTTCAAGTATTTACTGACATTCTCTCTATGAAGACATTCTCTCTGCATGCAATGGGCCAACTGTTGTCCTGGGCAGAAGGCTGCCCACTTGGGTTCTGGATACTGTAGGTACAAAAGGAGACTGACCTTGGACTTCAGTCCTCTTTTTAAGAGTGTGAGCCTGAAAAGGAACCTGAGAGAAGCAGTAATAGAGCATCTCTCTCTCACTTGTTGAGATTATGTAGTGATGAGCTATTGGTTTCTACAGTCCTCTGGATGACCTGATGGTGCAAAATGTCAAAAGATGGGTGGAGAGACATCTGCTAACCCTTAGCAGATAAGTAGTCTGGTCTGGGAGAAGGGACAGCCAGAAAGTTTTGGAGCAAGGTAGGCCCAGAGCCTCACCTACCTACAAAGATGACTGATCTTTTTCTCTAAGAATGCTCTGTAAGAAAAGCAGACACTATTAAGCCCAAAGTAGCACTGTTATTCATAAACTAAACTGTACCTTTAACCAGTCGTCAAACACTTTGGTTGTTTTAAGTGCTAGTTTACAACTGAAAAAATTTCTATCATTTGAGAAATGAAGGGGATAACTCAGTGCTGAAGTTAAGGAAGGGAGCTACCAACCTGGCTTAACTGATGATGACAAGGAAAATGCCAAAGGATTTCCAATTCTGTCAGCAACCATCTATACCCAGGAAGGTCTTGACAGTAAGACAATGGAGAAATTTCTTTAAGATCAATTTTCTTCCATTTGTCTATGATGAGGGAAAAGGGCAGAAAAGTACAGCTCAATGGCCAAAAGAGCCCTCTGCCCTATCCAAGAACATCTTCCCTGGGTATTTATATGATAGAGCACTAGGCAAGGGATAGCAGAAATCTACCGTAATTTTGTGCTTAGATAGCCAAGAGCCTCCTTCCCCTACCTCAGAAGTTCTGTGGTTTGATGACAGGGTAGAAAACAAATTTAAGACACTAATCTAATTTGGCCACGGAAAGCCAGCCAGATTTTCCTTTTCCAGAATCAATTCCATCATGTCACTTCTGACTAGGAAACAATCCTTGTCTTCTGGATTAGGTTAACAGTCTCAGAAACACAGAAAGTCTCATAAATGGCACAGTCACTTCCTATCCTCTCTACCTATGAGTAAAAGAAAAGATTACAGATAATCTAGGAACTACATTTCTACCAGAGGATTCTTCCACATGTTGTTTTTACTGAGATTAATTAAAATGGACAGAAGTATTTCTTGGTTTAATTAGACATTGCTAAGAGCTAACAAAATAATTTTTCAAAATTTTTGTCTAGTTTTTAAACAATCAGCACCACTCATCCTATATCCATAGTCCCAACACAAAGACTTGGTTTGTTTTTCTATTCTTGGGCTACAATAGCAATAGGCTTTAACTTTTCTCTCATGTTCTCAAACTGCAACGTAAAAGCCAACGGTTTTGGCTTACATTACAATTGTTTACAGTTGAAGAAATAATTGTTTAGCGTCCCTGGCTCTTGATAAGAATCTTACTAAACCTGATTTATTCCCTGCAGAGGAAAACAGTTAACAAGGTGTCCCCTGTTTTCAAGGAGGGCAGAAAGCGAAGTGGCGTTGCCCCAATTGTATTAATTGTATAACCTTTCCTACCAGGTCTGAGTACTAGAGGAGAGAATTGAGAATTAGGGTTTTTTGTTTGTTTGTTTGTTTTTTCCTCTCCAACAGAAACATGAGCAAAAAACTCAAGGTCAGTGTGAATACAGCTGAGGGAGATGCATGGGGTGTTGGGCTTCCCCACCTCGATGGCTGCTGATGTGCTCACAGACATTGGGGACTGGTGGTTTTATGGGCTGAGCCCTCAATCACAGGACTTGCCCTTGGGGAGGTGGTTACTGCAAAGGAGAGGCTAGGCCTGCTTGTAATTGTGCCTAAATGTCTCCTCCTGAATGCCTCTTTGTTGCTCAGATGTGGCCCTCTCTCTCTAGCTAAGCCAACTTGGCAGGTGATCTCACTGCCCTCCCCACTACATGGGATCTAACACCCAGGGGTGTAAATACCCACGGCAATGCAAAATAAGACTCCCGGGGAGGAATCTGGATCCAGCATCGTGGGATGGAGAACATCTTCTTGA
>PVKY010014065.1:0-10736 GCA_004027775.1 Bradypus variegatus | reverse complement strand
CTCCTCACTGCCTCTTCCCCAACTCACTGTCTTCCCACAGGGACAAACTGTTCCCAGCATTTGGATTTGGGGCTCAGGTGCCCCCTGACTGGCAGGTGAGCTCTCCCGTACCCTCCTCCTCTACTCCTGATTTTAGTTTCAGGGTCCAGATGCAGTGAGCTTGCTGCCTGGCACCCAGCTTTATAGGGAGATGCAGGGATGCATCCCTATAGGCATGTACACAGCAAGTGCTCAGTACTAACTAGTTCTTTTATGATGCTCAGTACATGCCATGGTGCCCTTTTTCTTGGCACAAAGGGGGTCATTGTTGTGGGGAGGAGCTCATTTTCATTATCGCCTTCAGGTCTCCCATGAATTTGCTTTGAACTTCAACCCCACTAACCCCTACTGTACAGGTAAGTCCATGCTAAGCTTGTGTGGGTAAAGGAGAGTTGAGGACAGATATTTGATCCCATTGTCAAGAGGAGTGGTGTTTACAGCTAGCCCTCTGGACTCAGGTTCAAATCTTTGTTGCTTAGCCTCTGTTCACAAAAGCTAAATTTTATAGGATATTGAGGGTTCAAGGATACGTGTAATGTGGCAAGTTTTAAGCAGTAAGCTTGGTACATATTAAGTGCTCTTTTAAAAAATGTTAGCTGTTATAATTAACTTTATTACGCATTGCACAGGATCTCATTTAGGCATCAGTGGAAGCCTTGGTGCCCCCCATGCAGGGTCCTTTTGTTAGACTTTCCCAAGCCTTCTGCCTCTCTGACTGGTGCTGCATCCTCTGATAGTTCTCTAGTGCCCCCAGGTGGGCAACAAGCTGAAGTGGAAAACTTCACCTGAACTGCTCTGGGTTTTTAACTTTTCTTTTAGAGAAAAGTTATAAGAATAGTCATAGGGGTTGAAGTCATGGAGCTCAGAGGTCAGGACTGGGTCACAAGAGCTGTTGTCCACCTTTACTCAGATTCCCCAAACATTAACATTTTACCACATCTGCTTTATAATTTTTCTTTCTCTGTGACCCCTTTATGGCCACACCTTTATCCCTAAATACTTCAATGTGTTTCCTAAAATCAAGACAATCTTTTAGAAAACCATAGTGCAATTCTCAAAATCAGGACATTTACATCAATACAATGCTGTTATTTAATCATCATCAGATTTGCCAGTTGTCCTAATAATGTCTTTTATAACAAAAGAAAATTCTGATTACACATTGAATTCAGTTGTCATAGAAGAGTTTTTCCATATCTTTCATGATACTGAGATTAGTTTTTTTACTTGTTTACTTTTTAAGTTAATTTTAGAATACAGGGAAAAATGGAAAAAATGAAAGATAACCAGATAACCACCACAAAGTTCCATGAGGGAAAATATTGACAATTTTAAATCGTGTAGGCCAAATAATTTGTAGAATGTCCATTTGGGTTTGCCTGATATTTCCTCATGATTGGATTTAGATTATACATTTTTGGCAGGAATAAGAAGTGGTGCTGTGTACTCCCAGTGCATCATACCAGGAGGCATATGATTCCCATTACTGGTCATGTTAACTTTGACTACTCGGTGAAGACAGTGTCTTCCCTTAAAGAAGATACTTTGAGGTTATATGACTTTCATTATTGATAAGTCATAGCATCCATTGATGATCCTTGCTTGTTTTATCAATTATTTCTATGATGAGTATCAAGTGATTTTATAATTCTCCCTTCTACATTTATTAGGAAGAGCTTTCCCTTTTCTCCATTAATATATGTATGAATTCTAATGCTTAAACAGTCCTAGAATTGACAGTGGGATCCCCCAGTCTGAGTCCCTTCCTCTCTTTTAAGTTTTAGTTTACATTAAGATAGAATTAAGTGCTCTGGGTCACAAAGGTGATTTAATGACATGTACCCAGATTCTTAGGACTGCCGGGTTTTGCCCACACACTAGGATAGTGGGTTGTTTTGCCCTTCTTTTCCATAGGCATCCAGGGCATTGTGGATGCCTACCGCCAAGCTCTGCCCCAAGTTCGTCTCTATGGCCCCACCAACTTTGCACCCATCATCAACCATGTGGCCAGGTTTGCAGCCCAGGCTGCACATCAAGGGACTGCTTCGGTGAGGGGTGTGGGAGGAGGTGTGTGTGTGTGTGGTCTCAGTGAAGGGTTATCTTCTCACTTTGGAAATGTGTGGCTGGGGTGTTCAATGTTTTGAGAGAGGTGTTCTTCTGGAGAGGGGCACTTTGGGCTCTCTACAAGGGCTTTGGGAGGGAGGGTCTCCTTCATCAATGGATGGGCTTACCTCCAGCAATACTTCGTGCTGTTGCTGCTGACTGATGGTGCTGTGACAGATGTGGAGGCCACACACAAGGCTCTGGTGCACGCCTCACACCTGCCCATGTCAGTGATCATCGTAGGTGTGGGCAGCGCTGACTTCGAAGCCATGGAGCAGCTGGACGCTGATGGTGGGCCCCTGCATACACGATCTGGGGAGGTGGCTGCCCGTGACATAGTGCAGTTTGTGCCCTACTGCCGCTTCCAGAATGTGAGTAGGGCCAGGCTTGGGGGCAGGGCAGATCTGGGACTTGACCCTTCCACTTCTCTCTCATCTGAGTTAGGCTGAGGCCCAGGGTATACTTGCCTTTTCATCCTATGAAATGTAGACCCCAGGAGACTATTATGGGCCACCGCTGACCTTGCCTCTCTTCTCCTGGCAGGCCCCTCGGGAGGCACTGGCGCAGAATGTGCTTGCAGAAGTACCCACACAGTTGGTCTCCTACTTCAAGGCCCAGGGTTGGGCCCCAGTCAGACCGCTTACTTCTCAAGCCAGGGGCTCTGCACAGGCTGTCCGGGCCTAGGATCTTTTGGAGGATAGGCTGTGGCCAGTCCTCAGCGCTTTGTCGCCAAAATCCCTCTAGGCCATGGCTCAACCCTACACACACTTCCCAGTGCTAGCACTTTATGTTTTATACTTTTATATTTGTTCCTGCTATTTCTGCCCTTGATCCCACTTGCTTATCCCTGCTGCTATTCAATAAAGACCAATTAAGACCACAGCTTTGCCACTGTTACATGTGTTTTTTTGCTGAGAGGCTGCTGTTAGCTATGTATATGAAATTATTGGGTGAAGGATGCCTCTGGCTTAATAGCCCCACTCAAAGAATAATTTATTATGAAATTGGGCATCCTAGCCACATATCCATTCATTCTGGAGACAATGACTCTCAATATTTTTGGAAATGCAAAGGTTGAATGTAACCCAAACACTTGGGAATGCAGACAAGGGAGGGGTGAGATTTAAGACGGAGCAAGGCCTATTTTAGACTTACTTCCTGGAGTAGGAAACAGTGGTAAATCAAGTTCAAGACAGGTCCAAGCCTGAACTTTTAATAGCTAATTACATTCACTGTAGAAAAAAATTTAAGTAACTCCTATATCACTATAAAACATATTGGGTGTATACCTTTCAGTCCTTTATAGTCTATACACGTTTGTTTTTTTAATTTACAAAAATATTGAACATGTATGTTTTTATAGCATGCTTAAAATTTTTTTCTAATTTAAAAAGTAATGTTAGTAGAAATTTCAAATGTTACAGAAATGGATAATGGAGCAGTGAGGGCCCCTGTCTTTCTCAGGTCTGACAGATGGTTAACATTTCAGGATAGAGTTTCAAAAAATATTTTTTTTCCTAAATAGGATATTATACATACTGTTCATACATAGTTTTTATTAATATATTTTGGTAGTCTAACCCTAAGAACTTTTGGCCTACATTTTATCTTTTAATGCCTACATGTTATTCCATTGTACAAATGTAACACTGCTTATTTAGCCAAACCCTTATGATGATTTGGGTCACCTCCAGTTTTGTTCTTACTACCATGCTGTAATAAACATCCTTGCACAATTATTTTTGTGTACTTATAGGAATGTTTCTGAAGGATTTGTTCCTAGAAGTGGAAATACTAGATCAAAGGGTATAAATATTTAAAATTTATTAATAGATACTATCAAATTACCCTCTATAATAAAAGTTTTGGTGCTTTTTAAAAAATTAATTTATGACATGAGGCATTCTCTTATATTTCTATTTATATTGGTTGAATATTATTTTGTGGTATAATTTATTTACTTGGATACTAATTTCCAGTTTGTTTTTTCTAAACAAGTGTGATGAGGATCCTTATAGGAATTATCTTTGAATACATCTTTATATTCTTTGGCTACATTCTTAGAATTGGAATTCCTGTAATCAAAGGGTAGAAGGTGTAAGGCTTTTGATTTCTATTATGAAACTACCTCTAGAAAATCTGTACTAGTTCACATTTCTAACCTCAGGCTTTCAGAGCATTGGGTAGAATCTTTTTTTTTTCCTTTGTCTTCAAATTACAAAATATCCCAAAACTTCAAATAGATGTATGTTAAACACTCCCAATTCTACCTCCTAGAGATGTTAAACACTCCCAATTCTACTTCCTAGAGATGTAACCACTGTTAATAGTCTGTATATTCTTCCAGAATATGAACACACTGGGAAGAATCCTAACAAGCCAAGATGTTGGATGTTCCTTTGCTCATGCTGGTGCCTTTTCTTACTCTCTGCTCAGAGAACTCATCAATCCTTTGATGCCTCCATACCTTCTTCCTCCAATTCCACTTTTGACCGTTAGAGTAAAGAATCCTTGCATTTGTAAATGAATTGCTCTGTTTCCTGGAGCATCTTCTCTCCCCTAATAGGTGTTTTGAGAAAAGGGAATGGTAACACCACACCACCTACACTATACCTGGCATGGTCTTAGTAATGATGACCTGAAAAGTAATAGGCCTCCATCAGCTCTGTGACTCAGAAGCTTCCTAGAGGTTCAAGTCTCCTCAGTTTTTAAGTACCTGAAAAAAAATGGATATTCCCTTCTCCATCTACCCCTGCATCTAGCCAGGGTTGGGGAGGTTTCCCAGAGTTTGGGGGTGGAGATTGAGGAGCCCAAGCTTAACTTCAGGCAGACTGGCAGCTCTGCAGTTAAAGAGGATGGCCTCAGGAGGAAGGCCTGAGTCCTGCTCTGGCTTTGCACTTCACTAGCTGTGTGACCTTGAGCAAGTTCCCTGACCTAAGCAGTTTTCCCCTCTGTGCTTCTGAGGACTAAGTCATATACATGTATAATGTCCAGAGCACCGTTTCTTGTATATGCATTCTATAAATGTGAGCTGCTGCTATTGTATTGACCTGGAATTCTCCAAGAAAGCAGGTGCATTGGAGATAGAACCTCACCATACTTATATGCCAAAGGCAGCGAGGGCCCCAATACAGCACCCACCAAAACTGATTCAGCTTCCTTCAGCACAGACCTCCATTCTACTCCAACATCAGTCAGTTTAATGGGGCCCCCCAGTGTCCCCTGTGGCACTGTCCCCTGCCCCCTCTGAGGTTCGCACACCATGGGCACGGACTCGATACAAGCAAGTGAAGCGAGGGTGGCCCCAGTTGCTTAGAATCTTGATCTTCACCTTGGGAAAGGCAGTTGGGGGGTTATTCTGGAGAGACAAATGAATCATGCCAGGGCTTGTCCTTCCAAGGGCAGGCCCTTTCGTGATCTTTCCTCACTACCCCACCCCCTCCACCCCTCTCCCCTCAGACACAAACACACCTGTAGGTGGAAAGTCTGAATTTCAGATTTCTCCACGTCAAAAATGAATTTCCCCAAGAAAACTTCAGTCTCGTCATCAACCTGGAGGCCCTGGTGGGTGAAGTGTAAATGGAGGTACAATGGCACAGGTGGAAGAGGGAGAAAGCAACTTGTTAAGGGCCTACTGTGGGCTCCATAGCTATATTTATCGTTTTTTTTTTTTCCTTTCTTTTTTTGGTGTTAGCATACATAGTGTAGAATGTGGACTCTAAATCGGTTTCAAATTTTAGTCTGGCCTATTATTAGCTGTGTGGCCTTGGGCAAATAACTTCCCCTTTCTAAGTATTGCTATCCTCATCTGTAAAGGGTGACATAATAGTACCTCATAGGTTGTTGCATGGATGCAATGAAATAATCCATGTAAAGTGCTCAGCACAGAGGAAGCACTCAATAAGCCACAAATAATATTTGGATATGGTTATGATTATTTACGCAGTCCTGAGAGGCAAATGGTAGTATCCCTATTTTATAAAAAAGCAAGTGAAGCCTCAGGCCCTAGCACTAGATTTCATGATAGCCTGTTGTTCCGAGGCAAAATTCCCCCACCCCTTGACCTAAGCACCACTTACATAGACTGCGAAGTCCCGGGGGGCGCTGCTGGCTCCCCCCGTGTGCGCCACGCTGGGCGGAGGATGCTGTAGAGTGATGTCGCTCAGCTGCACACGACCTGGCAGTCGGATCACCACCTGGCCCTGGTCGCCCTCAAAAGCCCAGCAATTCCCAGGGAACACGTCTGGCTGCGGCGGGGCGAACAGACCATCAGAATCTGCGGATTGAGCCACTGCAGCTCCTCCACAGCCTGGCCTGGACTCAGGCAGGGCCCGTCCACAGCTTGACCCTGTCCTCGGACCCACCCCGTGCTCCACCCCCAGCCCCAGTCCCTGCCCTGCCAGCTCCCTGGCCTCAGTTCCCAGAAAAACCAGGTCTTTTTTCAAGCTTAACGCGGTCCTCGGCCGTGCCCCGAGCCTCACTCCATCCAGGCCAGGCCCCGCCTCCGCCCGGGCCCAGCGCCCCGCCCCGGGTTCCTCCAGGTCCCGCCTCTAGGAAGCTGCAACAGTCCATTTCCCAGAGTCCTGCCCGCGGTCCCGTCCCGGGATCCCGACAAAGCCCACCTCCAAGATAACCGTGGGCGGGCGCGCGTAGTTCCAGAAGCTGAAGCGATTCCAGAAGTAGGGAGTGTCCGTGTCCTCGTAATCGTGGGATGTCTTCTCTAGGTCGATGGAGGCTCCTGGATCGGGGCGAAGGAAGAGTAATCACTCAGAAATGGGGACTCCCGGACCTGACTGACAGCTGGAGAAGGGTCTCTGTCTGAGGCTGTTTCCTTCGGCCAGTCATGTGTCTGTCTGTGTCATTGTCTCCGTCTCTTAGCATGTCCCTGAGTCTGTCTCTCAGTGTTGCCTGGGTCTTACCCACAGAGCTCAGAGCATAGTCCGGTTTCCGCACAAAGTCCTCATTCAGCCTCTGGAACACGAGCTTGGCCACTCTCTGAAAAGCGGGAGGGCGGAGCCTGGAGGGGCGGGGCTTGCGGGAGGGCCGGTTTTATAGGTGGGGAGGGGCCTCTGGAGACTAGGTTCTCTAGGAAACTTTGTGGTCCCCGGGAAGAAACCCGAGCTCTGGGGCTGGGTTCTAGGACCCGGGAGCGGGACTGAACAGGGGATTTCGCAGGTAAGAGTGGACTCAGCATTGGGCGGAGCTTCGGGGACCCGGCTCTGAGAGCGAGATGGGGCTGCGGGGCTCACCTCGCTGTTGGTTGCGCGAACGCTGGACATCTCCTTGTGGAGTTTGTCCAGCTCGGCGTGGAGCTGCTGCAGCTGCTGCCCCTGGGAGCGCACGCGCTCGCGGTACTCACTGGAGGTGGAAGGTTGGCGCAGGGCGGTTGGCTCCCTGGACACCTCCCCTAAAGCCCCCCACAGAAGCACATTTACGCTCCCTAATTCCCCAGCCCAAATGCCCTCTTTCACCTTAGAGTCAACATCTCCTTAGGTTCCTATTGGGGAGGAAAGGACAAAATACAGCGCTGCTCAGCTCCCTGCCCCCCACCCCCCCAATTCCTCCATTTCAGACTGGAAGCAGCCACACTCAAAGTGCCCTCCTTTTTGAGGGCTGTTCCCCCACCCTGGACTCTTCCCTGACATCTCAGGATCACAGGCTCTGAGAGACCTCCAGCACCTCGGGGCACAATCCCTCAGAAATCTCCTGATTATATGCAGCCCTTCTTTAGGATTACAGCCCCCCACACTGCCCTCAGGGTATCCCACCTGCCCTCTCTCTTGCAGCCTGCGGGTTCACAACTTCCCAACCGACCCCTACCAACCTACCCACCAAGAACAGTCTCCCACACTCACATTCTCCAAAGGAGGGACAAGGTACAGGAACCCCCACCAGAGAGCTGGAGAAAGAGAGGGGTCTCAGGCAAAGGGAAGGGAGACAATAAGGAGAGAAGAAGCTTGAGGGGGCTGAGTCTGGACAGGGCTTTGGGGATCTGAGGGGGCAAGAGGACTCAGAAAGGGAAAGCGTGTAGCTGAAGGGGCTGGATGAAAATGTTCTGGATTTGGCTCCTTGAGCATCCAGAGCTGGAGCCAAGTCACCTACCTTCAGGGCCCCGAGGAATTCGCCGCCCGCTCACCTGCCAGAAAGAGGCTCAGCAGAGACACAGACGTGAGCAGGAAGCGGATGGTACAGACCTCCCTGAGGAGACCGGAGGAAGGCTGAGGCCCCGAGACCCTGGCCACCCTCCCCCAGGCCCCCACCCCGCGGTCCCACACCCAGCTCCTGTGGGACCAGGCCTGAGCTGGCTCAAGCCTCAGCCGGTCGGGATCTGCTCCCCGCCCTCCTCCAAAGAGCAGCCCCTGGCGCTCCCCCTTCCCTCCCTCTGACCTGTACACACTGACCAGCACGTCTCCAATCAGGGATAACAACACGCTCAGGACCTCCAAGAGCTGGCCTGAGGACAGGAGGTGGGCTCAGAGAAGACACCGTGGTTTAGAGGACGGGGCATGAGGAATAGGGCTCAGAAAGGATGGTGTTCAAGATTCACACGGGGTTCAGGAAGAGGGGTTCAGGAAGAGGGGCTCAGAAAGAGAGGGGGTGGGCCGCGAAAATTAGACGGGGATTAGGAGAAAAGGTCGCGGTTCAGAGAAAGGGGACCGGGTTCAGGGAGGGGGCAGAGGTCTCAAACGAGGCTGGGGGCTCAGAGCGGAGACCGGGTTCAGAGAGGGGAACCAGAGGCTCAGAAGGGAAACGGGGCTGGCCTGGCCCATACTCAGGAAGCTCTTGGACACGGGCGGAGGAGGCATCTCCTGCGTCAGATCCAGGGTCAAGAGAAGGTCGAGCGGCTCCTCAGAGACTATGGGAGACCCAGCCGGTTCTGCGGGAGCCCAAGGGCTCCACTGGGGCCACGCACCGCAAGCCCACTCTTCTCTTGGGATCGCGCCGCAGGTTTCCCGGCTAGGAAGCCGCACAACCTGCAGCAGGCGTTTCTCCCTCCGCATCCCAATCCCAGGTCTCTCTCCGCACAGAGGCCCCGCCCCTCGGGAGTGCTCAATCAAGAGTCTGGTCCCAGCCCCAAGTGGAGGCCCCGCCCCCAGGCGCAGGCCTCGGTGCGGCAAAGGACGCAAACACTGAGACCGCGCCTCCTCAGTGGCGCCCACTATCACAGCTAGGCCCCGCCCCTTAAGGGGTCTTATTTAGTCCCGCCCTCCACAAGCCCTACCCCTAAGGAGGTACCCAGACTTAATTTTACCACCCTCTCCAGGCCAGGCCCCACCTCTGCAAGCTCCGCCCCCGCCCGCGTCTCACCAGGGTTCGACCCCGCCCGCACCCGAGGCCCCGCCCCTCACGGTTGCCGCGCCACAGGCGGTCGGCCCCTTGTGGCTCCGGGACGCGGGCTTCTGCCGACAACTTCCAGCCCATGTGGTTCCTCCGGACACTCCTGCGCTCAAGGCGGGCTCACCGCAGCTCGAGCTCTGGGCTCTTCTACCCTCGGGCTCCCCGGGCCCTGGCCCAGCTGACCGGTGCCCGCTGCTGTCCCTCGAGGTGGCGCTCACTGAGCTGTTGCTGTTGTCGCTGTAGAAGTTGGGCGTGTGCTTGTGCGGGGGCACGGTGGAGCCCAGACGGGGGCTCCGCCGCATCCTGACTCGGGTCCGTCCCCTCACGGACGCCAACGTCGTCGCCGCAGCCGCCAAGGCCCTCAGCCCTTCCTCAGCAGGTGCGCGCCACCCGGACCACACAGACCTTGCATGCTGCCTGCCGACCCCGCGGCCCACCCCAGACCTCTCCCTCTCTATTAGGGCCCGGCTCTTGACATCATAGAGGAGACCTCGGTCTCCGTGTAACGTCCTAACTCGCGTCACAGAGCTGTCCGTGACGTCACCGGGAGTCATGGCAGTCCCACCTTACTCTTTCTGACGTCACAGAGCAAGCAGTGACATCACAGCAATTCCCTGAGCACCCTATCTGAAAGTGCACCCAGCATAAAACTTTTTGTATCTCCCTTCACTGCTGTTTCTCCTTGCACTTATCACTAACATGCCATAAATTTATTTCAGTATTGCCTGTCACCCCCACTAGAATGTAAACTTTATGAGGGCAGGGATGTTTGTGTTTTGCCTGGCATGTGGTAGGGGCTCAATAAACATTAGTGAATGAATGAATATAAGGAAGGGGCAGGATATCATCTAGGACTCTTCAAAAGAAACATTTTGTCTGTTTTGCAGATGTGCAGGCTTCTCTTCTCATCTTAGTCATCAGGCCAGAGAACTTCAACCTTGGAATCTGTGGGTCCTGCCCCCGCCCCTCACCACAGGACTCATATTCCCCAGAGGTCTGTGGGCTGAGAACTCAGCACCTACTAATCATCCACACTCAGACCACACACCTGAGCCAGCCAGTAGGGAATCACAGATGGTCACAGCTGTGAGACCAGAGGTTCCCAAACTTGCTGCTGTTCATCAGAATACCAGGGTTCTCAAGTACATCTAGAGAGTCTTCTTCAGCATTTCTGGAGTGGGCCAAGGGATGTGTATTTTTAACAATCACACTTGTGATCCTGGTTAAGGACACTTGAAAAACAATGCAGTGCATCC
>PVKY010014064.1:0-10740 GCA_004027775.1 Bradypus variegatus | reverse complement strand
CGTTTTAGGTTCTAATGAATTGGGGTAGCTGGTGGTAGATACCTGAAACTATCAAACTACAACCCAGAACCCATGAATCCTGAAGACAATTGTATAAAAATGTTACTTATGAGGGGTGACAATGGGATTGGGAAAGCCATAAGGACCATACTCCCCTTTGTCTAGTTTATGGATGGACGAGTAGAAAAATAGGGGAAGGAAACAAAGAAACAAACAGACAAAGGCACCTAGTGTTCTTTTTTACTTTAATTGCTCTTTTTCACTTTAATTATTATTCTTGTTATTTTTGTATGTGTGCTAATGAAGGTGTCAGGGATTGATTTAGGTGATGAATGTACAACTATGTAATGGTACTGTGAACAATCGAATGTACGATTGGTTTTGTATGACTGTGTGGAATGTGAATATAGCTCAATAAAATGATATTAAAAAACTATCAAAATATTTAAAGCATGAATTCATAAAAAAATTTTAAAAATTGCCATCTTTTGAAGTTGCTAAATAACTCATTTTGAAAACTAATAAAATGGGAAAAAAACACTTAATCTTTCCTTTCTTATTTGAACTGCACTCCCAGGAAATCAAATTGCAGAAGAAAAGCATTCCAATGAAGGAGAGACAATCAGAATATCAATATTTTTCAATCCCTAATGAATTAACATACCCAGATACTGATAATCAACACTCTTAACATCACTAAAACAGATACAACCAGACATTATCAGCTCATGGATGAAAGGACACAGCACGAATAGCCTTGCCAAAAAACCAGAACCTGATCAAGTCTTTAGATCCAACTACAGGAAATACAAAAATCAGAGAAATATGCTAACCACAGGGATGCAATCAACAAAATCTACCAAATAACAACCCAACTTCTTCAACAAAATGCAAGGGAAATAAAGGGGAAGAAGCATCAAGTAATTACCAATGTGTAGACCCTCTTTGAATACTTATTTAAACAAACATTTTTTTTTAAAACACAAGTATGACATTTATGAAACTTGAAATTTGATCACTTGACTATATCTTTTAGACATATATATGAAATATTTACAGACGACCTGGGAAATGGATGGGGTGTGTCTGGCTTGGGAACAGGTACATGGAGGTTCACTACACGATTCTGTCAGTTTTCGTGAATGTTCAAAATTCTCCATAATAAAAGGTTGAAAATAAAATTTAAAAAAAAAATAAGAAAACTTTCCACATCCATTTTAAGTTTACAACAGTAAAAGAGGTGACACAAACAACGACTGTGTTAACTAAATTCAAACTTCCCAAAAGATGAGATTAACGCATTCAACAGAAAAGTTAGAATATTATATTAACAGCAATGGGATTTAGTATAACAATTTTTTTGGTGGGCACATTTACTTCAGTCCTTGGGAGGGGATTTTTCCATTACATTCAAAATTTCAAACCTGCTAGTACATAAGAATTCAGAATAGAAGGTTCTCCAGCCCACACTTTCCTTTTCCAGATATCTGAAGAGACTCTCAATAAAGTAATCATGCTCTGAAAAACTTAATCAACTTAGATCATTAATACTTACAAGCAGATACATTAAAAACATTCCAAAATGTGACAAGATAACAGAGTAGGTTGTTTTGAGTATTTTTCTCAGTACACCATCAGAATACAGGGTTTCTCCTGTAGTGGGAAAAATTGTCTTTGGACAGACAGAACCAACCCTGCCTCTTGCTAATAAAAACTAAGTGGCCTGGCTCAGGTTCCTCAACTAAGAAACCGGGATGATACCCTCACTGAAGGACTGGTGGGAGGACGAAACAAAATAGTATATATACAACTTTCAGCATAATATCTGACATTTAGTGAACATCTGCTCAATGATAGCAATTATTACTTTGGAATTTTAAAGTAATGCAATGAACTACTAACATAATTTAATGAGGCAATAAAGTATTTTGAGAAGAAAAATCTAGTCACCAAGAACTCTTAAAAAGCAAACTACAACTCTCCAGGTAACCACCCAAAAAGTATAAAAGTATAAAGGCTACAGTCCAACTGGTCCTCAACCCAAGGAGAGAAGAAAACTCACGTAATTCAGGTTAAACTTTGCCAAACTAGAATTGGGCAACTTTGGTCTTCCCTTTAAAAATCTTCAATAATCCCCACTGTCTACTGAAAAAAAAAAAGGCCAAACAATTTGCATCAGCATTCAAGTCCTTTCAGGATCTGAACCCAGCTTACCTTCTAGCTCTCTGGGTCAAATTACTTCATTTTTACCATTTCCCAGACACACATGTTCTTTCAGACCTTCATGACTTTTGCCCTTTCCCCTCTGTGGAATGACACCTGCTCTCTCAATCCTCCACAGTGCACTGCAGTTGTCACTGGACCTTTTACTCATCTTCCTGTATGGCAAGAGGTAATGTAGTATTCATCCACAGTGCTAACCTAATATAACACTTTATCCATTTTAAGGATTCAAATGTCTACTGAATAGAATTTAGATGGTAAAACGTGTTATAACAATTACCTATAGTTTCATCTATTATTTTCCTTTTGTGTTCACAAAATTTAGAGGGTAGGTAGCTGTCATAAAGGTTCCTGAGTCTCAATCCAAGTTATTTTCAATGTAAAAAGAGATCCATGCTTTCAAGATTCATATATACGCCACAGCAGAAAAGATAATGTAATGTTATGTCTAATTCCCGTGAGATACTTGTACAAAATCACAAAACAGCGATCTATTAGAAGTCCTTGCAAGACTAATTAAATGAAAGTAATGCACCAGAAAAATTCACATATTAAAACAAAGGCAGCAAAACAACAACAACAAAAAGGCAGGAACACTCGGCTTACCCCACTTTCCATAATTAACCTGAGTGCTTTTGGATCTTCCCTTATTATTTTTATTTTTTCAACTAAACATCTTGGATCAACAGCCTCTTCACTGCTAACCAAGGTAATGATCCATGCAGAAAGGTAGCTTGTAATTGTTGCTGTAGTATTTCTCCTTTTAAGTACTTGTATACTGCTTTGAAAGCTTAATCTAGGAACTAAATGAACCATATATATCCATGAAGCTTTTTTCTCTAAGGTGACTGACAACTAGGCTCCCAAAAATAGGTTCCCCTGGAATTCCTATCACTCAACAAACACGTTAAAATCATGTTAGGTTTAAACTACTGAATCTTAAATCTGAGACATCAAATGTCATTTAGTCCAACCCCATCCCCTCACTGTTTGTTTTTTTTTTAAATATTAGAGGAAACTGAGCCAAGAAGAGAAAACTAATTATCTAGGAGTTTACAGGGTAACTGGAATCCAGAGCTTCCTGACCCCCAAAGCTGTGGTAAATTTACTGCACATTATGTGGCATTTAAATCTTTCACTACCATTTTCAAATGAGAAGACAGGCTCATTTGTCCCTCATGTGGCAAAAGCTAAGATTAGAAAGTGATTCTCATCTTAGTTCTTACATTCTCTCTCTGCTAAATATAGTTTTTATTATTGAATACTAGAAAAATAAGTGCCAAGAGTAAAAATTTAAGGTAGCATGCAGTTATATGAATTGTACAGAAACCACCATATTTTTATGTTAAGTGGCAGTACATCATGAACACAGCAAACTGTAAATTCAAGCCAGTGACCTAAGGGACAAGTGATCCAAAACCCATTAGCCATTACCAATTCCCCAAGCTAGATAGTGCACAGAGGATGAACTCATTGTGCAATGATGATGAATATTTCAAGGGAAAACTTTTTAATAAAAAATGCAATGAATGCATTATGCATGATTGTTCTGTAAACCCACAGCTTCTCTAATAAAAAAAATGCAATAAATGTGAAATGATCAATGTTCTGGAAAATTTATAAAAGAGATTTTCAGTAGTTTGCACAAGTTATTTTGAAAGGAAACAAATAACCTTAGTATGTATCTCTATACTGAACTACTCAACTTTGGGTAGTAAATACATACTCCAAAAGGTACTCTCCCCTCCAGGAAAAGTGTCATAAATATGCTGTTCTGGAATGTATAGGGAACCTAGCAACCACTTTTAAAGTCTTATTGGCCAAAGTCTTCTCCCCACTCATCCACCCCACCAGTCTAAATCTAAGAATCAAACTAACAGGCTGGGCTTCTCATCAATCTTTCCCACTGAAAAAAATCATGTGACCAATATCACCACCATCTGACTAAGTGAATCATCCAATAAAAAAATACCACATACCACAATCTCGCTCTAAGAAAAGAATACATTATACAATTAATTCCGTGAGAAGCACACAAGATACTTTATAGGTCTTTCTGAGAATTCACTTTCCAAATTACTTATAACGTAAAATTTTAGCCATCTAGAGTTACTAGAACAGTGGACATCCTTTCTCTTTTGAATTTGACAAGCCGAAGGGGATGAATTGGCTTATACTTTACTTCCTCCTCTCTGCCACATCACTACTGCCAGCTGATAAACTCCTATTCGAGTTTATGGTTCCCTAGAAAGGTATGTATGGAACCTATGGAAATCCCACTATGTGAAAGTGAGAAAAATTAGCGAGATTTAATGTGCCAGGCCATGGGAAACAGGAAAAGGAAAACAAAGGTTAAAAAAAAAAAATCCCCAAATCCCAGCATGGGATCTCTGGGACAGAGAGGGCTTACAGAGGTACCCTGACTCTTGGAAATCCAGAAGCTAAATCAAGTAAAAATACCCCTGGTAACCTCCGGGAGGTGGGACTTGAGCTGCTAAGCAAAGGTTCCAAGCCTCTGTGGGGTGTGACCTAGTGGCCAAGCGGATAGTGACAAGCTTCGGGTAAGCCCAAGGACGGAATCCTACTCCGGTCATCGCGGTGTACGTAAGTGAAACTGGTCCAGTCACCCTAGGGGCCACAGTCGGGGCCGGGCTCCCGGGGCCGACCAAGAAGCGGCGGCGGGGCCAGCCCAGCTCACCTTTGAAGAAGCGCAGCGCCAGGCCGTAGAGCTCCTCCAAGCCAAAGCCCCAGTGCAGCTCTAGCCGCCGCGCCTCCTCAGCCGCACCACCAGCTACCGCCTCCCCGGGCTCCAGTTGCTCCCCTGGGGCGCCCGGGCCCCGGCCGGACCCCGGAGGCGAGGGCGGCGGCAACGGTGGCGGCAGCAGCGGAGCTCCTTCCGCGCCCAGCCGCTCTTCCGGATCTGGGCTTAGCGTGAGGCCGTCCACAGAGACCTCAAGTCGCTCTGCGTTCAGCACCGCCGCCATCTCCGGCTGCTGAGCCTCCTCGGCGGGGACAGGCGGCGGCCACGTATCGACTTCCTGCTGACCTCTGACTTCCCCTCACCGACACCGGAACTTCCGCTGCCGTGGACGATAGAGGGCTCCGGGAGAGGGGCTGAGACCTGGTGCCCCGCCCCCTCCGGGGCCATCAGTCGCACCTCCTCCGCGACCACCTGCCCCGCCCCCCAGTTCCTACTCTCGCTGGGAACCTGGTCCTTTCGCGCGCGCGGAGAGTGCTAACTCCACTGTCACCCCATCCTCTCCAACTCTATTTCCTCCACGTTAGTGGGTGCTACATCTTAGCGTCTCCTGCTCCAGCCGCATTTGGTACTAGGTTTTATTCCGCGGCTGTCAGTGTCCAGCCGGAGCTGAGTTAGAAGAGCTCGGCGTGGTGGTTTTGTGGGGGGAAGAGGATACCGTCCAGGTCAGAGAGCCTTCACTTTTTTTAGGAGCTGTGTGAATTTCAAAGTCTTTTGCGCAACAGTTTCGTTTGGTCTTTACAGCAACTCTGTGGGTAAAGCAGGGCAAGTGCCAATTTTTTTTTAAGAAACTGAGGCTGAGAGAAATTCAGTGGCTTCTCTGAGGTTGTTCTTTGAGGGCAGATCCTGGTTTTGCGAGAACTGAGGCTCATGCAATTTGTGGGGCCCTCTTTAAGAAAAAAATACAAAAAAAAATGAACAGCAAGTTAGGAAAGTGAATATATATTTAGAATGAGAAAGAAATCACAAATTACATTTTTAAAAGTTAACAAAAACCATAGACATATACACATAGCCATAAAATTTTTGTTAACATCAGATATTCTTCAGTGTCCATAAAGTCTGGAAACAACTATTTTTTATTTTTAAGGATTGAAGATGTCCTCGGTGATATTATGTATATTCACCTGTTGCCAGACTTTATAAACATCATTTATAATAATTGTACCCATGTTTTTTGGCTGCATACTTTTGATCAACTTTTATATTGACAATTATTTTGCAATATTTTCTATACAGAAAATAGATCAGTCTTTTCTTTAGCATGGTCGATCAACCTTTTTCTTTATTGCTTATAAGTTTGTTTTACCTTCACAACTTATTACTGAAACTATTTTGTGCTTTTTTAGGGTTATTGTTAAATTTGGGAAATTTGGGACTTTCTCTTATATATGAATTGTAAGATTTCAAGGCCATGTGGTTTTTACTGAGACCCCAGGGTTTTTCAGGACAAGATTTTTCTACTACATTAAGACATGATCTGATCCACTGGGATGAATAAAACATGCAACTTCAAATACACATATACTCATACACACATACTCACTGTAGTACAATTACAAGTTCATGTCCCTTAAACAAAAGAAAGTATGGGTGCATTTATAGTTGTATATATGACATAAGCAGATCCTGATGAGTGAGAACCTCCAATTTGATTAAGCATTGAGAAAATCGATCCCTCCACTTATAATTATTTTACTTCTGGTGGTTAGAAGAATTTTTTATGACCTAGCTTCTTATTCCTTTTATGTCAAACCTTGTTTCTCCTCTGTTACCTACATACTTACTGTGCCAGGTACCACAACATTCCTTTGCCCTCTGGCCCTGCAGCTTTTTGACATGGTACTGGCTGAGCTGGCATAATGAGCAGTAGATGTATTCCAGAAAGCCATTCCTCCACCCACAGTGAGCACTAATTTAATGGTATGACTGTGAACCACATAAATGCATGCTATGAAACCCAAATTAAATGTCTCCCTTTCTCAATCATTGTCACTTTAGCCAGATCCAAAAAAAGCCGATGGCCATTCCAACACTACCTAATGCAGATGAGAAGAGCTATGGAGGGAAATTCAGAATGCAAACAGACAGTAGTCTTAAATATCTTACTTCTGCAAATTTCACAAAAACATTGACCACGTGAATGTATTGCCAGGGCCCCTCTGAAGGCCTTAGAATGGGCCTGTGTAAGTGAAGAACCCTGAAGCTTGAACTTCACCAACTTTATGGTAAACTCACTTCTACTTATACGGGATGCAAAACTAATTCTACTATTCCAGGTCCAGTGACTTTTCCACTTGGCTTTGGATTTTTAGATTTAGCTATAATCAGTTTTAAAATATGCATGTTACAAGGCTGACCCTCCAGGAAGTCATAAATATAATTACCTTGTTTGGGCTACCTTTAATATTCAATAAGTATTGAAAGTGATAATGAGATGGTTATATGACTCTACTCATGGAATTATAGTTTCTGTTTTCCAAGTTTCTACAATAAACATTGCTTTTATAATCAGAAAAAAGTTATTTTTTAAGATTATAAATATTAGAACCTATAGATTGCAGATGGATAGATAGAATGTAAGCAACTAATCATGGTCAACTTTTTTTTTAATTTAGCATATTGAATATTCTTGAAGAACTTGAACATCTTCCAGAACAAACATCTCCTCTTGCTGATAAAACCATCAAGGGACATCAGTAGTTAGTTGCTCTTAATGATCCAAAAAAGATTAGGAAATATAACTTCCTTTTTAACAACTCCCTTCCCTTTAACAACCTGTTGTGGGAGATGAATTCCAGACATTCCTTATAAGAAAAGGTCAAACTTTAATATACATAGGATTTACTTGGACAGCTTACTAAGCTACAAATTTCTAGGTCTGGAGGGAGCCCAAGAGTCTGCTGTCTGCTTCTACAACTTTCAATAGCAAGAACTTAGGAAACTTTTTTGCAGTTTTATTCAGGCAAAATTGATGTTCCATAAACTGCAGATATTTGAAGTTTACAATATGATAAGTTTGGACATATGAATATACCCATAAACCATTACCACAATCAAAATAACAAATATATCCATCACCCCTAAAAGTTTTCTTGCGCCCTTTTATAATCCTTCCCTCCCTCCTTCAAATGTCTTTTTCAATAGACATTGTTACAATGTGTTTGTCACAGTAGAATCTGATTTATTTAAATAGTTCAGAGGAACTACCTGCTTTTCCATCACCCTGTCTTATATATGTAAGGAGTTTTCACAGAAGTACCAAAAAGGTATGTTTTCTGAAACCTTTCGAGGATCTTACCTATACAAAAGAGGGTATTTTTTTAAAATGCTATTTTATTGAGATATATTCACACAGCATAAAAACCACTGTGAAGTACCCAATCACTGGCTCACAGTATCATCACATAGATGTGCACAGCCCCATGATCAAATTTAGAACATTTTCATCACTCCAAAAAAGAAAACCCTAATCCTCCTGTGCCGGTTTGGATATATAATGTCCCCCCAAAAGCCATATTCTTTAATGCAATCTTGTGGGGGCAGATTTATTAATCTTTTTGATTAGGGTGTGACCTCTTGATTGTATGTTACCATGGAGATTTGACCCCACCCATTCAGGGTGGTCTTGATTAGTTTACTGGAGTCCTTTAAAGGGAGGTCACACAGAGAGCAGAGATGAAAAATGCCCCGGAATATGCTCGGTCAAGACCCAGATGCTTGCTGGTGCTTTGAGATGCTAGCCCAGAGTTTGCTCCAGCGAAGCTGAGAGGACAAAATGCCCCAAGAGCAGCTGAGAGAGACTTTTGGAGAGATGCTTGGAGACATTTGGAGATGCTAGCCCAGAGATATTTTGGAGAAAGCCATTTTGAAACGAGAACCCCAGAGCAAAGGATCAGCAGATGCCAGCCACATGCCTTCCCAGCTAACAGAGGTTTTCCAGATGCCATCAGCCGTTCTTTAGTGAAGGTATCCTCTTGTTGATGCTTTAATTTGGACATTTTCCTGGCCTTCGGACTGTAAATTTGTAACCTAGAATATCCCCTTTATAAAAGCCAATCCATTTCATGTATTTTGCATAACAGCAGCATTAGAAAACCAGAACACTTCCCATACTCCTTATCCCCCATATTACTGACCCATAGTATTGATGTGGTACATTTGTTACTGTGAATGAAGGAGTATTGAAATATTACTGTTAATTATAGTCCATAATTTGCAATAGGTACATTTTTCCCCATATACCCCTCTATTATTAACTTCTTATAATTGTATCATACATCTGCTCTAGATCATGAAAGGACTTTTTTATGTACAATTAATCACAGACACTGTCCACTACAAGACTCACTGTGTTACACATTCTCATTTTTTAACCTCCAGCTTTCCTTCTGGTGACATACATGACTAAACTTCCCCTTTCCACCACACTCACATGCCATTCAGCACTGTTAATTATTCTCACAATAAACTGCTACTGTCATCAAAAGTGGGTACTTTGGGACATAATGACTTTGCTTTGTGAATTTCAGTTAAGCTCTATTCCTTCAGTCATTTGCCAGGAGAAGTGTTAACATTTCTGAAATGCTTTCTGGAGTTTCTTCCCTAAAATCAATCTTTCCCTTCATTCTTTGTCCCTTTGTTCTCTGCATATTTTCATCTTCTGTATTAAATATTGTTAGATCACCAGGGTGTCAATTTTGTGTTTCCTGCTTTATGAAGTGAACTAATTACTGGTACTCAGTAAAATTTTGCAGCTAATCTTATGTAGTAATTCAATGGACTTGAGTAGTGATAGTTATTTTGTGCTTCTTAACTGCAAGCACCTGGAGGGCAAAGGCCATGTCCTTGGACACCCACATTCTCTAGCACAGAAAAGGAAACGTGGATGGTAGGCACCCAGAATGTTTTACTGAGTGAATGAATGAAAGTATAATTGCATCTATTACATACAATATCAGTTCAGTTCAGTACAATTAAGAAGTGCCTCACATGCTCAGCACTGTAGGAAGTACAAAGGTGAAGGCTCTAGTGGCTAAGTTCAAGGAATCAGGGTCCAGTAGGTAAGACCAGGTAAGAAGCCCTATATTAGGGCCAGGCAACCAGGGCTAGAATTCATTTACCAACTCAGTGACCTTGAGCAGGTTGTTTAACGTCTATTTCTTCATTTGTAAAATTGGGAAAATAATAGTCAACATTTTGTCTGTTGAGAGGATTGAATAGGTGAATACATGTAAAGCACTTAGGAAAGCGTCTGCCTGGCACATAGTAAGCTTTTAATAAATATTGGCCATTCTTACGTACAAAATTCCATTAAAATGCAGAAGAGAGGTTGCAAATTAGGGGCTAATAGGATAAAGCCAGCCTATTAATATTTTTAATATGGTTTGTAAGAATTAACCCCCACAATGCTTTAAATTTCAACTGGTTGCTAGCATTTTTTAAAATTCAGTTTTATTGAGATATATTCACATACCATACAATCATCCATGGTGTACAATCAGCTGCTCATAGCACCATCATATAGTTGTGCATTTGTCACCCCAATCTATTTTTGAACATTTTCCTTACACTAGAAAAAATCAGAATAAAAATTAAAAATAAAAGTAAAAAAGAACACCCAAATCATCCCCCCCATCCCCCCCTATTTTTCATTTAGTTTTTGTCTCTATTTTTCTATTCATCCATCCATACACTGGGTAAAGGGAGTGCAATCCACAAGGTTTTCACAATCACACTGTCACCCTTGTAATCTACAT